>ONZH01015579.1:0-43623 GCA_900303285.1 Rhinella marina | reverse complement strand
TCTGTTAAATTCAGCCTGCAAAAACCACATTTTGCAGTTTGCCTCTGGTGGCCTGCTGTGTGCCAATACAGCGGGCTACCAGCACAAATGGGGTGTTGTTTTAATGGGGGAAAATTGGGGAACATGCAATGGGTGTATTTTCTCTTTTAACCCCTTGTGAATGTGAAAAATTGGGGTCTGCTAGTAATTTTTCATTTTCACAAATCTGTGCTTTGAAATGCTCTTACAAGTGTTTCTGCCTTCTTTGAGACACCTGTTTAGTAAAAAGTACCCTTTCTACCACTTAAAATGTTCGTACGGGGGTGCTCTTTCCAAAATGGGGTCACTTGTGGGTTTTTTAAATTTCTGGGGACCTCAGGAGTGATTTAAATGAGACATGTCTGTTAATTCTGGCCTAAAAAAACCATATATTGCTGATTGCCTCTGATGGCCTGCTGTGCGCCCATACAGCGGGCTACCAGCACAAATGGGGTGTTGTTTTAATGGGAAAAAAGGGGAACATGTATTGGGGTGCATTTTCTCCTTTAACCCCTTGTGAATGTGAAAAATTGGGGTCTGCTTGTAATTTTTCATTTTCACAAATCTGTGCTTTGAAATGCTCTTACAAGTGTTTCTGCCTTCTTTGAGACACCTGTTTAGTAAAAAGTACCCTTTCTACCACTTAAAATGTTCGTACGGGGGTGCTCTTTCCAAAATGGGGTCACTTGTGGGTTTTTTAAATTTCTGGGGACCTCAGGAGTGATTTAAATGAGACATGTCTGTTAATTCTGGCCTAAAAAAAACATATATTGCTGATTGCCTCTGATGGCCTGCTGTGCGCCCATACAGCGGGCTACCAGCACAAATGGGGTGTTGTTTTAATGGGAAAAAAGGGGAACATGTATTGGGGTGCATTTTCTCCTTTAACCCCTTGTGAATGTGAAAAATTGGGGTCTGCTTGTAATTTTTCATTTTCACAAATCTGTGCTTTGAAATGCTGTTACTTGCATTTCTGCCTTCTGTGAGACTCCAGCTTGCTAAAAAGTACCCTTTATACCACTTAAAATGTTCGTACTGGGGTGCTCTTTCCAAAATGGGGTCACTTCTTGGGGTTTTTAATTTCTGGGGACCTCAGGAAATTTTTAAATGAGACATGGCCCTAAAAAAACCATGTCTGTTAATTCTGATCTGCAAAATACATATTTTGCTGTTTGCCTCTAGGGGCCTGCTGTGCGCCCAAACAGCGGGTTACCAGCACAAATGGGGTGTTGTTTTAATGGGGGAAAAATGGGGAACATGTATTGGGGTGCATTTTCTCCTTTAACCCCTTGTGAATGTGAAAAATTGGGGTCTGCTTGTAATTTTTCATTTTCACAAATCTGTGCTTTGAAATGCTGTTACTTGCATTTCTGCCTTCTGTGAGACTCCAGCTTGCTAAAAAGTACCCTTTCTACCACTTAAAATGTTCGTATGGGGGTGCTCTTTCCAAAATGGGGTCATTTCTTGGGGTTTTTAATTTCTGGGGACCTCAGGAAATTTTTAAATGAGACATGGCCCTAAAAAAACCATGTCTGTTAATTCTGATCTGCAAAATACATATTTTGCTGTTTGCCTCTAGGGGCCTGCTGTGCGCCCAAACAGCGGGTTACCAGCACAAATGGGGTGTTGTTTTAATGGGGGAAAAATGGGGAACATGTATTGGGGTGCATTTTCTCCTTTAACCCCTTGTGAATGTGAAAAATTGGGGTCTGCTTGTAATTTTTCATTTTCACAAATCTGTGCTTTGAAATGCTGTTACTTGCATTTCTGCCTTCTGTGAGACTCCAGTTTGTGAAAAAGTACCCTTTCTACCACTTAAAATGTCCGTACAGGGGTGCTGTTTCCAAAATGGGGTCACTTCTTGGGTTTTTGGTTGTTGGGGACCTCAGGAAATTTTTAAATGAGACATGGCCCTAAAAAAACCATGTCTGTTAAATTCAGCCTGCAAAAACCACATTTTGCAGTTTGCCTCTGGTGGCCTGCTGTGTGCCAATACAGCGGGCTACCAGCACAAATGGGGTGTTGTTTTAATGGGGGAAAAATGGGGAACATGTATTGGGGTGCCTTTTCTCCTTTAACCCCTTGTGAATGTGAAAAATTGGGGTCTGCTTGTAATTTTTCATTTTCACAAATCTGTGCTTTGAAATGCTGTTACTTGCATTTCTGCCTTCTGTGAGACTCCAGCTTGCTAAAAAGTACCCTTTCTACCACTTAAAATGTTCGTATGGGGGTGCTCTTTCCAAAATGGGGTCATTTCTTGGGGTTTTTAATTTCTGGGGACCTCAGGAAATTTTTAAATGAGACATGGCCCTAAAAAAACCATGTCTGTTAATTCTGATCTGCAAAATACATATTTTGCTGTTTGCCTCTAGGGGCCTGCTGTGCGCCCATACAGCGGGTTACCAGCACAAATGGGGTGTTGTTTTAATGGGGGAAAAATGGGGAACATGTATTGGGGTGCATTTTCTCCTTTAACCCCTTGTGAATGTGAAAAATTGGGGTCTGCTTGTAATTTTTCATTTTCACAAATCTGTGCTTTGAAATGCTGTTACTTGCATTTCTGCCTTCTGTGAGACTCCAGCTTGCTAAAAAGTACCCTTTCTACCACTTAAAATGTTCGTACGGGGGTGCTCTTTCCAAAATGGGGTCATTTCTTGGGGTTTTTAATTTCTGGGGACCTCAGGAAATTTTTAAATGAGACATGGCCCTAAAAAAACCATGTCTGTTAATTCTGATCTGCAAAATACATATTTTGCTGTTTGCCTCTAGGGGCCTGCTGTGCGCCCAAACAGCGGGTTACCAGCACAAATGGGGTGTTGTTTTAATGGGGGAAAAATGGGGAACATGTATTGGGGTGCATTTTCTCCTTTAACCCCTTGTGAATGTGAAAAATTGGGGTCTGCTTGTAATTTTTCATTTTCACAAATCTGTGCTTTGAAATGCTGTTACTTGCATTTCTGCCTTCTGTGAGACTCCAGTTTGTGAAAAAGTACCCTTTCTACCACTTAAAATGTCCGTACAGGGGTGCTGTTTCCAAAATGGGGTCACTTCTTGGGGTTTTTGGTTGTTGGGGACCTCAGGAAATTTTTAAATGAGACATGGCCCTAAAAAAACCATGTCTGTTAAATTCAGCCTGCAAAAACCACATTTTGCAGTTTGCCTCTGGTGGCCTGCTGTGTGCCCATACAGCGGGTTACCAGCACAAATGGGGTGTTGTTTTAATGGGGGAAAAATGGGGAACATGTATTGGGGTGCATTTTCTCCTTTAACCCCTTGTGAATGTGAAAAATTGGGGTCTGCTTGTAATTTTTCATTTTCACAAATCTGTGCTTTGAAATGCTGTTACTTGCATTTCTGCCTTCTGTGAGACTCCAGCTTGCTAAAAAGTACCCTTTCTACCACTTAAAATGTTCGTACGGGGGTGCTCTTTCCAAAATGGGGTCATTTCTTGGGGTTTTTAATTTCTGGGGACCTCAGGAAATTTTTAAATGAGACATGGCCCTAAAAAAACCATGTCTGTTAATTCTGATCTGCAAAATACATATTTTGCTGTTTGCCTCTAGGGGCCTGCTGTGCGCCCAAACAGCGGGTTACCAGCACAAATGGGGTGTTGTTTTAATGGGGGAAAAATGGGGAACATGTATTGGGGTGCATTTTCTCCTTTAACCCCTTGTGAATGTGAAAAATTGGGGTCTGCTTGTAATTTTTCATTTTCACAAATCTGTGCTTTGAAATGCTGTTACTTGCATTTCTGCCTTCTGTGAGACTCCAGCTTGCTAAAAAGTACCCTTTCAACCACTTAAAATGTTTGTACGGGGGTGCTCTTTCCAAAATGGGGTCACTTTTGGGGGGTTTCCACTGTAGGGCCAGCTCAGCTGGTCTTCATTTGCGACATAGCTCCCAATTATTATTCCAGCTAATTTTGCTCTCCAAAAGCCATATGGTGCTCCTTCCACTGTGAAGCCTGCTGTGCGCCAGTACATTGGGCTACGAGCACATATGGGGTGTTGCCCTGTTCGGGGGGAAATGGTGATCAAAATGTGGGGTGCATTTTGTCCCGTTACCCTTTGTGAATGTGAAAAATGTGGGTGTATAGCAACTTTTTTGTCAAAAAATTGCAATTTTTCATTTTCACTTCCGCGTGAATCCTAATTCTGGGAAAACCCATTGAGCTCAAAGGGCTCACCACACCCCTTGAAAGATTCCTTAAGGGGTGCTCTTTCCAAAATGGGGTCACTTTTGGGGGGTTTCCACTGTAGGGCCAGCTCAGGGGGTCTTCATGTGCGACATAGCTCCCAATTATTATTCCAGCTAATTTTGCTCTCCAAAAGCCATATGGTGCTCCTTCCACTGTGAAGCCTGCTGTGCGCCAGTACATTGGGCTACGAGCACATATGGGGTGTTGCCCTGTTCGGGGGGAAATGGTGATCAAAATGTGGGGTGCATTTTGTCCCGTTACCCTTTGTGAATGTGAAAAATGTGGGTGTATAGCAACTTTTTTGTCAAAAAATTGCAATTTTTCATTTTCACTTCCGCGTGAATCCTAATTCTGGGAAAACCCATTGAGCTCAAAGGGCTCACCACACCCCTTGAAAGATTCCTTAAGGGGTGCTCTTTCCAAAATGGGGTCACTTTTGGGGGTTTCCACTGTAGGGCCAGCTCAGGGGGTCTTCATGTGCGACATAGCTCCCAATTATTATTCCAGCTAATTTTGCTCTCCAAAAGCCATATGGTGCTCCTTCCACTGTGAAGCCTGCTGTGCGCCAGTACATTGGGCTACGAGCACATATGGGGTGTTGCCCTGTTCGGGGGGAAATGGTGATCAAAATGTGGGGTGCATTTTGTCCCGTTACCCTTTGTGAATGTGAAAAATGTGGGTGTATAGCAACTTTTTTGTCAAAAAATTGCAATTTTTCATTTTCACTTCCGCGTGAATCCTAATTCTGGGAAAACCCATTGAGCTCAAAGGGCTCACCACACCCCTTGAAAGATTCCTTAAGGGGTGCTCTTTCCAAAATGGGGTCACTTTTGGGGGGTTTCCACTGTAGGGCCAGCTCAGGGGGTCTTCATGTGCGACATAGCTCCCAATTATTATTCCAGCTAATTTTGCTCTCCAAAAGCCATATGGTGCTCCTTCCACTGTGAAGCCTGCTGTGCGCCAGTACATTGGGCTACGAGCACATATGGGGTGTTGCCCTGTTCGGGGGGAAATGGTGATCAAAATGTGGGGTGCATTTTGTCCCGTTACCCTTTGTGAATGTGAAAAATGTGGGTGTATAGCAACTTTTTTGTCAAAAAATTGCAATTTTTCATTTTCACTTCCGCGTGAATCCTAATTCTGGGAAAACCCATTGAGCTCAAAGGGCTCACCACACCCCTTGAAAGATTCCTTAAGGGGTGCTCTTTCCAAAATGGGGTCACTTTTGGGGGTTTCCACTGTAGGGCCAGCTCAGGGGGTCTTCATGTGCGACATAGCTCCCAATTATTATTCCAGCTAATTTTGCTCTCCAAAAGCCATATGGTGCTCCTTCCACTGTGAAGCCTGCTGTGCGCCAGTACATTGGGCTACGAGCACATATGGGGTGTTGCCGTGTTCGGGGGGAAATGGTGATCAAAATGTGGGGTGCATTTTGTCCCGTTACCCTTTGTGAATGTGAAAAATGTGGGTGTATAGCAACTTTTTTGTCAAAAAATTGCAATTTTTCATTTTCACTTCGCGTGAATCCTAATTCTGGGAAAACCCATTGAGCTCAAAGGGCTCACCACACCCCTTGAAAGATTCCTTAAGGGGTGCTCTTTCCAAAATGGGGTCACTTTTGGGGGGTTTCCACTGTAGGGCCAGCTCAGGGGGTCTTCATGTGCGACATAGCTCCCAATTATTATTCCAGCTAATTTTGCTCTCCAAAAGCCATATGGTGCTCCTTCCACTGTGAAGCCTGCTGTGCGCCAGTACATTGGGCTACGAGCACATATGGGGTGTTGCCCTGTTCGGGGGGAAATGGTGATCAAAATGTGGGGTGCATTTTGTCCCGTTACCCTTTGTGAATGTGAAAAATGTGGGTGTATAGCAACTTTTTTGTCAAAAAATTGCAATTTTTCATTTTCACTTCCGCGTGAATCCTAATTCTGGGAAAACCCATTGAGCTCAAAGGGCTCACCACACCCCTTGAAAGATTCCTTAAGGGGTGCTCTTTGCAAAATGGGGTCACTTTTGGGGGGTTTCCACTGTAGGGCCAGCTCAGGGGGTCTTCATGTGCGACATAGCTCCCAATTATTATTCCAGCTAATTTTGCTCTCCAAAAGCCATATGGTGCTCCTTCCACTGTGAAGCCTGCTGTGCGCCAGTACATTGAGCTACGAGCACATATGGGGTGTTTCTGTAAACTACAGAATTGGGGTAATAGAGTTTGTGGTTTTTTTGTTGTTAACCCTTGATGTGTTTCATGGAAATTGGATTAAAACTTAAAATCTGCTAAAAAAAAATGGAATTTTGAAATTTCATTCCAATATTCCGTCAATTCTCATGGAACACATAAAGGGTTAACAAAGTTAGTAAAATCAGTTTTGAATAGCTTGAGGGGTGTAGTTTCTAAAATGGGGTGATTTATGGGGAGTTTCCACTATATAAGCCCCACAAAGTAACCTTATATCTGAACTGGTCATTAAAAAAAATGGGTTTTGGAAATCTTATAAAAAATTTAAGATTTGATTAAAATCTTTGAAGCCTTATAACGTCCTAAAAAAGTAAAATGACATTTACAAAATGATGCCAACATAAAGTAGACATATGGGGAATGTAAAATAATAACTATTTTTGGAGGTATTACTGTGTATTTTGAAAGTAGAGAAATTGAAATTTGGAAATTTGCAAATTTTTCCAAATTTTTGGTAAATTTGGTATTTTTTCATAAATAAGGGTGAAATATATTGACTCAAATTTATGACTGTCATGAAGTACAATATGTCACGAGAAAACAATCTCAGAATGGCCTGGATAAGTAAAAGCGTTCCAAAGTTATTACCACATAAAGTGACACATGACAGATTTGCAAAAAATGGCCTGGGCAGGATGGTGAAAACAGGCCCGGGGCTGAAGGGGTTAAATATGTTAAAGGACTGAATAAAGTTCAGGAGGGAAGGGTTATAAATAAGAAACAGAACACAAGAACAAGGGGGCACAATCTGAGGTTAGTTGGGGGACAAATCAAGAACAACATTAGAAAATATTATTTCACTGAAAGAGTAGTAGAAGCTTGGAACAAACTTCCAGCAGAGGTGGTTGATAAATCCACAGTAACTGAATTTAAACATGCCTGGGATAAACATATATCTATTCTAAGATAACAATAAAGGAATAATAAAAGGGCAGACTACATGGACCAGGTAGTCTTTTTCTGCCATCAATCTTCTATGTTTCTATTATCTATAGATATAACCTGTTCATTCCAAGTCTAGGAGGCCCAGGGATTTCACTACATGTCAGTTTATGTGGAATATGTGTCCATTCAACTATTATCCACACATCTTACATGTTCATTCCACATCTAGGAAGCACGGGTACTACACTGCATGTCTGTTTTTGTAGAATTTGTGTTCATGACACTATTATCTACACATCTAACCTGTTCATTCCACGTCTAGGAAGCACAGGGAATTTACTGCATGTCTGTTTATGTGGAATATGTGTTCATTCCACTATTATCTACACATCTAACCTGTTCATTCCATGTCTAGGAAGTACAGGGAATTTACTAGATGTCTGTTCATGTGGAATATGTGTTGATTTCACTATTATCTACACATCTAACCTGTTCATTCCATGTCTAGGAAGCACAGGGAATTCCCTACATGTCAGTTTATGTTGAATATATATTCATTCCACTATTATCTACACATCTAAGCTGTTCATTCCATGTTTAGGAGGAACAGGGAATGCACTGCATGTCTGTTTTTGTGAATTATGTGTTCATTCCACTATTATCTACACATCTAACCTGTTCATTCCATGTATAGGAAGCACAGGGAATACAATGCATGTCTGTTTTTGTGAAATATGTGTTCATGCCACTATTATCTACACATCTATCCCGTTCATTCCATGTCTAGGAAGCACAGGGAATTTACTGCATATCTGTTTATGTGGAATATGTGTTCATTCCACTATTATCTACACATCTAACCTGTTCATTCCACGTCTAAGAAGTACAGGGAATTTATGGCATGTCAGTTTATGTGGAATATGTGTTCATTCGACTATTTTGTACAATTCTAACCTGTTCATTCCACGTCTAGGAAGTACAGGGAATTTAAACCATGTTCCTAATTATTATGCAAATTGGATTTAAGTGTCATAAAGATTAAATTTTTAGTTTTTTAATGAAACCCAGTGATGGTATTGTGTCTCAGAGCTCTTTGGATCAGTGAAATCAATCTCAGATACCTGTGATAATTATTTTGCCAGGTGATCCTAATTAAAGGAAAACTGGATGTTCTACAATATTAAGCAGGCCACTGTTTTTAAGTAAAATGGGAAAGAGGAAAAAGGATCTCTTTGCTGCCAAAAAGCATCAAATAGTGCAATGCCTTGGACAAGTGATGAAAACATTAGATATTTAACGAAAACTTAAGCGTGATCATCGTACTTTGAAGAGATTTGTGGCTGATTCAGAGCACAGACGTGTTCGTGCTGATAAAGGCAGAATGAGGAAGGTTTCTGCCAGGCAAGTTCATCAGATTAAGAGAGCAGCTGCTAAAAAGCCATTACAAACCAGCAAACAGATATTTGAAGCTGTTGGTGCCTCTGGAGTCCCTTGAACCTCAAGGTGTAAGATCCTTTAAAGGCTTGCTGTGGTGCATAAACCTACTATTTGGCCACCCCTAACCAGTGCTCACAAGCAGAAACGGTTGCAGTGGGCCCAGACATACATGAAGACTAATTTTCAAACAGTCTTGTTTACTGATGAGTGTCGTGCAACCCTGGATGGTCCAGATGGATGGAGTAGTGGATGGTTGGTGGATGGCCACCATGTCCCAGCAAGGCTGCGACGTCAGCAAGGGGGTGGAGGAGTCATGTTTTGGGCCAGAATCATGGGGAGAGAGCTAGTAGGCCCCTTTAGGGTTCCTGAAGGTGTGAAAATGACCTCTGCAAAGTATATAGAGTTTCTGACAGACAACTTTCTTCCATGGTACAAAAAGCAGAAACGTGCCTTCAGGAGAAAAATCATCTTCTTGCATGACAATGCACCATCTCATGCTGCAAAGAATACCTCTGTGTCATTGGCTGCTATGGGCATAAAAGGAGATAAACTCATGGTGTGGCCACCATCTTCCCCTGACTTCAACCCTATAGAGAACCTTTGGAGTATCATCAAGCAAAAGATTTATGAGGGTGGGAGGCAGTTCACATCAAAACAGCAGCTCTGGGAGGCTATTCTGACATCATGCAAAGAAATTCAAGCAGAAACTCTCCAAAAACTTACAAGTTCAATGGATGCAAGAATTGTGAAGGTGATATCAAAGAAGGGTTCCTATGTTAACATGTAACTTGGCCTGTTAGGATGTTTTGGATTTAAATAGCTTTTTATTTCAGTGAATGTGACCTCCTAATGCTGCAAATTCCACAAATTAGCATTTTCAGTTCTTAGAAACATATAAAATGTTTAGAAACTCTACTGTGCATAATAATTTGTAACAGTGCATTTTGAGTTTTTTTAATTTTTGAAGAATATACTATTGTCATTGGGAGGTTTGTTCAATAAAATTCAATGTATACTCTAATGGGTGATTTTATTTTTATTTTTACTTTTATTATACTATCATTTGCACCGACCATTTAGGAAAATCAGAGATAAATATAATTTGCATAATAATTTGGAACATGGTGTACTAGATGTCTGTTCATGTGGAATATGTGTTGATTTCACTATTATCTACACATCTAACCTGTTTATTCCATGTCTAGGAAGCACAGGGAATTCACTACATGTCAGTTTGTGTTGAATATATATTCATTCCACTATTTTCTACACATCTAGTCTGTTTATTCCATATCTAGAAAACACAGGGAATTCACTATATGTCTATTACTATGGAATATTTGTTCATTCCTCTATTATCTACCCATCTAACCTGTTCATTCCATGTCTAGGAAGCACAGGGAATTCACTGCATATCAGTTAATGTGGAATATTTGTCCATTCAACTATTATCTACAAGTCTAACCCGTTCATTCCATGTCTAGGAAGCACAGGGAATTCACTACATGTCAGTTTAAGTGGAATATGTGTTCATTCCACTATTATCTACATATCTAAGCTGCTTATTCCATGTCTAGGCAGCACATGGAATTCACTACATGTCAGTTTAAGTGGAATATGTGTTCATTCCACTATTATCTACATATCTAAGCTGTTCATTCCACATCTAGGAAGCACATGGAATTCACTACATGTCAGTTAATGTGGAATATGTTTTCATTCCATCAGTATCTACACATCTAACCTGTTCAATAAATACATAAATTGGCATTTTGTGCTTTATCTGGTAGCGGTGTGCGGCTGCAATTTATGTATTTTCCTTTGACATGTATTTAGCCATAGCAACCAGCACCTGCACTCTGGGATGTGCTGACTGAAATTTCCTTTTTTTCTTTGTAAGTTTGTATTGGAGGTGTGGCTACTCCATTTGGTCATGCACTCCTGACCAGCCCATTTGCCCCACAGGTGGTTTTTAATCAGTGCAACTATAAAGCCGAGTGATTCGGCATGCATGTTAGTGTCTACACTCCTGAACTAGGGGAGGCCTTTGTAGCACCAGAAATGGCAAAAGGCAAGTGGACATTACATGCATGTGGAACAAAACACCCCCTGATTATATGGAAGCCAAGACTGGCACGTAACAGGTAGGACAAAGTGTTAGGTTCCCATTCTGCAGAGACCACCTTGACTGTGGTGAATGGGCTCAGATAATTTTGTACAAAATGTATTTGCCAAGAGTCTCTAATTTATTAAATAAGCATAGCATGAGCTTTGGAATATTCTATATCACTATGGCATTTTGTGCTTTATCTGGTAGCGGTGTGTGGCTGCAATTTATGTATTTTCCTTTGACATCTAACCTGTTCATTCCATGTCTAGGAAGCACAGGGAAGTCATGACATGCCTGTTTATGTGGAACTTGTGTTCATTCCACTGTTATCTACACAGGTAACCTGTTCATTCCATGTCTAGGAAGCATAGGGAATTCACTACATGTCAGTTTATGTGGAATATGTGTTTATTCCATGTGTAGGAAACATATGAAACCCATTTTACCTCTCTGTATATTTGTACAAATATGTTAGACTGTTCATTCTTTTTCTTCATTCCTTTTCTTCATTCTTTTTAGTATGTCCCATACACAGGGGCCCCCTGGCCATAGACCCATTAGTGAATTTTCCCAATGGGCCAACACCTAAAAGTGCAACCCGAGCCCTTCTCACGGATACTGGACAGGTACATAATGATCTGTGGGTACGGTTACATTTATATTTGTCCATTAAAATAAAACAGATGAAAGGTAGAAAATAATACTTTTATGTTTATAAATTGAAATCTATCTTTGATGATATTCCAGGTAAACCTCTGGTTACCGGAAAACCTCAGTGTTTTCTGCTAAATGAAAAATTGTGTAACGGTAGGAGAAAAAAATTCATGACTTTCCCATAGCAGAAAGGACTTTTTCCAATCTTAGGTACTAAGGAGGTTTCATACTGGTGAGGTCCTTTTCTGCAGAGTGTTGGCAATTTATTTGTAAACTTTTATCAGGAATGGGACAGCACAGAGTCATAACAATATATGCTTCAGTATTGCCATTACATGGGGAATACAAGTAGTTACTAAGACAGACATGTCAGGAGAGGTAACCCCTTCCCGACATCCGCTGTGTATATATACAGCGGATGTTGGGTCTTTAAAGATGACGCCCGCTACGTAGCAGAGTGACAGCCATAGCCGCCGGGAGCCTGCTGTTTCATATAGCAGACACTCATGGCTATGTCCGCAATCGTCGGTAATGCCGACTACAGACATTTAACCCATCAGATGCCATGGTCAAATGTGACCACAGCGTCTGAGAGGGCTAAAACCCGGAAGGGCGTGCTTCCAGGTAAGGAATATGTCCCCTGGCGGATATTGCGTAAAACATAAATACATAGTAATGAGCCTGTACTAGGCTTCCCAGCTAACTACTTGTATATTATAGGTCAGGCCAGCAGATGGCGGCACTGAACTGTAATATAGTGATTTCTATATAGAATAATAGAGCAAATTCCATTATTCTGTACAAATTGCAATCTCATGATTGCAAGTTGGGGTCCAGTGGAGGACCTAACAAAAAGAGTTTAAAAAAAAAAATAGAAAAATTTAATTCATCCATCTTTCCCCAAAATAAAAATAAACAATTCCAAAAATAACATCATGGGCATAGCAGTGTGTGAAAACACCTATACTATGTTGGAAAAGGAGAATTAGATCTGATGTTCAGCCATATTGTCTCTGGAAGACATCTTGTGTTATATCTCAGAGAAGAGTTCTGACAGAGGATTAATTATGACCTTGAAATGTACTGTGATGTGTTTTAGTGTTAGAGGATATATGTTTAGTAATTGATTAAAAGGATGGTGATGTAATGGGGAACTTTAGAATATAGATAATATTTGTGTCAGTAAAAGGTAGCCTAGACAAGATTAATGTACTTGTTTAGTGAAAAGGGTAATAGGTTAGTGGGATGTTTTTGACCCCTTGGAGATGGGCTAGATGGACAGACTTATTTATGTCCCATATGGCGCCATGAAAAGGAAAAATGGTGATTAATACTAAAATGGGGATAACCTATTGGAAGGCCCAAGGAATAAATTCTGTCCACAGGAAGTGGTCATGTTAAGAAACTTTAGTCCAATCAGAATTTGTTGTAGGTGTAACTTATGTATATGGGTGTTATTAAAATAATGATGTAATCTATGTGAGTAACATTGAAGCTTATGGACTGTGGCACACTGCGGAAAATCTGAATTATAATATTAATTATTCCTTTGTTCTTGGGGTTTATAAGTCTGTGTCTGAGGATTTTGGAGAAACATTGCCTTTTTGCCCCTACTGCTTCACACTTTCATCTTCATGCAATATTCTGCCTGATTTTTATATTTATTTCAATGCTGTCTTGCTGCTCTCGTCTCTGAATAAACGAAAGACTCTTCTCAAGAAGAAGTCGTCTCAAGAAGTTTTGTTTTGCTGCGGACAATTTCCAACAGTTTGGTGCCATGACTCGGATCCAACGCTGTGAATGGGCATTTCTGGACAAAGAACCTGTTTACCTGCTAAGAGACTTTTGTACCCAAGAAGAAGCTTATGTTTATGAAGAAAATACCAGTCCAGATTTGTTACTGGATGGTAGGACAAGGAAAACGCCAGGCCAGAGGAGTGTTCCTGGATGGTGTAAGGATTTAGTACACGCAAAAGAAACAAACTAGTTCAAAGAGACAACCTTGTTGCGTGCCCTCCCCGCCTCTCAGGGAACTGAAGTTTTGTGCCTCTTTGTGAGAACCGTTAAGAAGTGCCTCTTCGTGAGAAAAATCTGCAAGAGCGGAAGCCCGAGGAGCCGAGAGGTGTTAGGGTCTGAGGGTGGATGATAGACTGTCATCCGATCGGGGTTCGACTAGGAGAGCAGCCACATTTTTGGGTTTCTGAATGCGCATAGACCCCCATCTATCAGTGTGAGTATTTAACTCTTGCATTCTTGCAGTCTGCATCAATTGCTTGGGTTGATACTAAGACAGAGTTAAAGGGGCAGCTCTTGCAGTGGAAAAGTCTATAATGGAATGGATTAAAAAGCAGGCAGATGGCTATACAATGCATCCTCTGGTTCATGGTCATAATTTACATTCTATTTGGTTAAATTGTCTGCATTGGTTTACAGAGGAGAATAGAGAACTAGAAAAGAAGAATCCACTTAGAAAGGAGTCTAAGCGCTTAGCTCTCCTCTGTAAGACCATTGAGACATATGATTTTGCTATAGATCAACAGCCGGTAGGAATTCCCATTTGTGGTATTACTAGAACAGGAAAGGAGTATGGAGAACATCAGAAAGTTTTAGACCGTACCATTGCAGATTTAAGAGGTGCAGGAGGTGAGGAGACAGTATATGGAGAATTATTGACAGTAATGACAGAGATAGAACAAGCAGCAACAACTGGAGGGGAGGATATGATACAGTGGAAACAGGCTATAGAAAAATGGATACGACATCATGCTGATAAGCAGCATCATATTATTAAGAATTTAGAAGCTTTATAAAAAGAGCTAGAACAGCATGTAGGAGAAGAAATGTTCCCTATTGATTTTAAGCCCGATCATACCTCCACTCCCAGTCACAGTTTACAGAATTCTGCTCTGTTGCACCTTAAATATCTTAAATTTTTACCCAAATGGGAAGAGGCAAAGGGTGTGTTTCAAAATGTTCTTAATTTTGAGGCTTGGTTGACCAAATTTCAGGTTGATTCGGGAGAGGAGGCAAGAGGGTACTTCTTGTCTTTTCTGCCAAATACCCTTGTCACATATTTTAAGACCCAACAACAGAATGGGACTCAGTATGATTTAACTGAGCCTAGGGAAAGAATGAAATTTGTCATCTCTCAGAAACTGGGGGGTAGAAAACCTACACCAGATTTATTAGAAACTTTCAGGATTGAAAAGGGAGATGATTTGAGAAACGAAGCCTCAAAATGGGTATCAGCCTGGTGTTTAGTTTTTGATAAACCATATGAATTAATGGATCAGGGAGATAGATATGCCATGATGGAACAATTTGTGAGAAAGGTTCCCTTAGATGGGACATATAAATCTGGGGTTTTACAGAATGCAAAAAATATTGAGGATGTTGTTCAGGCTATTTTGATAAATTTAAGAACTATGCAGCCTCAAACAAAGTCAGATGTCAGTACTAAAGTGTTCGCATTTACTCCCTCACCGGGAACCCAGAAAGGTCAAGAATCAAGGGGTAGGGTTATTCAGGGTAAATTTGTCCCAAATCAAATAGTATAGAGAAGGTCCCGATCTATAGATTTTTTAGAAAATGAGGGTCCAGGCGCCCCTGTATGTTTTTACTATGGGGAAGAAGGACATATGAAGCGATTTTGTCCGAAACTTCCCAAAGGACGAGGACGGGGATTTAGTTCCCCCTCGGTGCCTCGAAAAAACGTCCGATTTGAGGGTTTAGAAAATCATTCTTATGAGTGGCCACAAGAATTTCATGGTCAGGATTTAACACAATATCAGGGATATAATGGGCTTCAAAGAGTTAACCCAGTAGCAGTTGAGTCCTCTGTTTCTCCGGGGTGTTGTCCCGGGGAGGCCATGACAACCAGCAAAGGACGCGTCCCTTCCCCTTCCCGGCAGCCCCGTATGCAGGGGAAGCTGAAGGGGGGGAAGTTAGCTGAAGGTCTCTTTGGGAGGAAGACTACTGGAGAGGCAGAGGGATCAAATAGAGAGGATGGATTTTTTGATCTTCCTATGGCAGGATCTACTGATTGACGGGGTGATTCCCCTATCCCCCTAACCTTACTTGCCCCACTTTCCCTTGGTAAGGACAGGAGACCATATGTCAGCGGGAGGATAGAGGGGCTGCCATGGGAAAACTTTCTTATTGATACAGGAGCCGCTGTTTCAGTTATGGGACATAATTTGCGTCCTCCCCCTGGACCACGTGAAAGTACAACCTTAATAGGTTTTGAGGGCTCCTGTATTCAAGCTTTTAAAAGCGGTCCCATAAACCTGATTTTTCAGGAAAAGGGGGGCCCTAAGCAGAGAGGGCTTAGGGCAGCATTTTGGATTAATCCTCAAGTGGACACTACAATTCTGGGAACCGATATTTTAGGAACTATGGGAATTGTTGTTGATTTATGTAACAAAACTCTGTGGCGAGATAAAAGAGCAAATATCTGTTCAGTCATAATCCCCGTAGATGATGACAATGAGTTTGTATGTCATAAAGCATCAATTTCTAATGTAAGTTTGTCAATTGATGATAATACTGAACTAGATGATTTGAAAAAAGAGTTGAAAGAGATGTTCCCAGAGTTGTGGACCACTAAAAAAACAGACTGTGGATTAATGCAAACTCAGGTAAAAATTGAAGGGGAAAAACTGCCACCCTTTCAGCATCAGTATAAAATTTCTGATGAAGCGATTCCTTACATAAGGACTGCGGTCAGTGAATTAGAGAAACAGGGCGTAGTTGTAAGGGGGAATTCCCCATGTAATGCAGCAATTCTGCCAATTAAAAAAACGGATGGCAGTTTTCGCCTTGTCATGGATCTGAGACTTGTAAATAAGTACACTCCTTCAGCAGCTCATTTAGTTGCGTCTGTTCCTGAAATTATGTCTCAGCTAAGGAGTGATTGTACTGTGTTTTCATGTTTGGATATTGCTAATGGCTTTTTCTCCGTACCTCTGACACCCCAGTCAGCATTAAGGTTCGCATTTACTTTCGAAAATGTGCAATATTTGTTTACTCGTCTTCCCATGGGGTTTCATAGTTCCCCTGTGTATTTCCACCAAGCTCTGGCGCGGGTGTTAGAGCCTCTCGGGTATGGGTCTTACAATATGTTGATGATTTGTTGATTCAGACAGTGACAGAGACAGAACACAAAGAGATTCTTGTTAAAATGTGTCAAGCATTGTATGACACAGGGCTGAAAATGAGCTTAGGGAAAGTACAACTGATGAAGCCAGAAGTTAAGTTTTTAGGAGTAATTGTTTCAGCCAGAGGAAAAATGCCAATGAAAGAGAGAATTGAGGCTGTTCAGTCTGTTCCGTTACCGACTACCATTCAGGAATTGAGAAAATTTTGGGTATGGTTAATTTTTCAAGGATATTCATTGAGGATTTTGCATTTTTAGCAAGACCCTTGTATGAATTGCTGAGGAACGTTGAGAGCGATTATTCCCCCGTTAATATCACAGGGGAAGCCCTAGAGGCTTTTAAAGGTTTAAAATTTGCTCTTGCACAACCCGCCATTTTACATACAAGTTCACACAGGAGATACTTCTATATCTGCAGTTTTGTTGCAAAAATGGCCAAGAGAAAGTTCTGAGATTACTAGTCAGTTGCATGCCTTGAGATACTACTCTAGACTGTTGTCACCTGTAGAGAAGGGATTTTCTCTCTATATGAAACATCTTTTAGGTGTTCATTGGACAATGAATCAGGTGAAATCTGTTGGCGGGTTTGCTCCTCTGATTTTATAGACCCCACATGCTACTATTAAAAATCTTCTGACAGGTAAAGCCAGCGGAGTTAATACACACCGTATGGCTCAATGGATTGTTGATTTTGAGACTAGGGATCTGAAGGTGGAGGTAGGAGAAAAATACTATCTGGCCCAGTTGATGCAATATGAAGGACAATTTCATGATTGTCAAATTGAACAAACAAATGTCTTACCTTCTCCTTTTAGGGCAGATTTCCAGGAGGGAGTTCCTTGTGCCTATATTGACGGTGCTCGATATTGGCATGAGGGGGGATTTGTCACGGGCTATGCATTGTGGATTCCTGAACAATCTCTTCTTGTGTAGTGCAAGCTCTCGGGTTGTTATTCAGCTCAGCAAGCAGAGTTGGAGGCTGCTCTACATGTCATTCAATTGGACACAAAGCCTTTGAATATTTTTAGTGACAGTGCTTATGTCGTAAATTCTTTGACTCTTTTCCTTAATGTCTGGTCCATGAGGGGGATGGTGGATTCACAGAATAAACCTCTCCAACATGCCGAGATTTTGGAACAAATTGCACAAAGAGGAAAGGCTTTTCCTAATTTGTGGTCCTTTTGTAAAATTAAGAGCCATCAGAAGTTAACATCAGATCCCCACATTCAAGGTAACGCTTTTGTAGATCAGGCGGCAAAAGAAGCGGCCTTATCTGGAAAAGTTAAACACGAAGAGAGAGATGAAGAAAGAGTTGCCACAGTGACACAAAAAAAGAAATCTCCTCCAGAACTTTCTCCCCTGCAGGATCTCATCATAGCACAGAACAGGGATGGAGATAAATCTCTCTTTAATTCTCTGGAGTCAGTGGATACAGGTTCCAGGGAATATTTGTTGTGCAAGAGGGTAAATGATAGGTTAGTCCCTTACATTCCTACGATTATGATTAAACAATTGCTTAAATTTAATCACTCTGTTTTTGCCCATCCTGGTCCCGAAGCTTTATTGGAATTAGTTCAGAAAAAGATGTGGCATCCTCAGCTTAGGGCATTATGTCATGAGGTACATGAGGAATGTCTTATCTGTTTGCAAAACAATCCCAAAGGAAAAGGAAAACCCCATCTTAGAAGAATTCAAGTGGCAGATGGCCCATGGCAATCCATTCAAATAGATTATACTGGCCCTTTTAACCCCTCAAAAGGAGGACATAAATATGCTTTAGTAATCGTTGATGTCTTTTCAAAGTGGGTGGAAGCACTTCCTTCTACTAATAATATGGCCCTTACAACAGCAAGACTTTTATGGAGGAATGTGTTTTCGCAATGGGGTTTTCCAAAGATAATTGAAAGTGATAATGGTCCTCATTTTATAGGGCAAGTGATGGCTTATCTGTGTTCTCTGCTGGGGATCCAGCAGCGATTTCATGTGTCTTACCACCCACAATCTGCAGGGATGGTCGAACGCATGAACCATACTTTGAAGTCAAGATTGTCAAAAATGATTCAAGAGAAAGGGAAAGATTGGGTTGATCATTTGCCATCTATATTGTTAGCCCTTCGTGCTGTTACATCTAAAAGCACTGGGCTTTCTCCTTTTGAGTTAATGACAGGAAGGCAGATGCCCATAAATCTTCCTAATGATGTAAGTTTACCCACTACAGATCAAGCAGTGGTACAGAGGGATCAGTGGCTTTTGCAAATTCAGCAGCAGATTCAAGATCTCCAACGATATGCTGCGTTTAACATGGCTAGGAGTAGTGTTCAACCTAATGATGATTCCTACGAATCAAAATTTGTCAAAGGAGCACAAGTTATGATAAAAAACTTTCGAAAAATCGGTCCCTGGGAATCAAATTGGGAAGGACCGTTTGTTATTGTGAAAAATTTTGGCCCTACAGTCTTAGGGGTTCAAAGAGTGACAAAAGGTCGAGATAAGGGAATTAAAGTGGTCCACATTGATCAATGTAAATTGCTTAAGCGTTCTATATAGGGGATTGATAAGAACTGATACTTCACTTTCTTTTTCAGCTAAAGAATGGACCTCCCACCAGATTACATTGTTATGAACTTTCACACCGAGGACTCTGTTACTGAAAGATGGGGAGAGGAAGAGTTTGAAGTCGGAGAAGAAATTAATAATGATGCAGAAGAACATAAACCAAAGACTTGGCCACTTAAGGACTTTTGTACGAAGGACAAACTGTTTAATGTTTTTGTTCTTCTCTGTGTTTGTTTGTTGTTGTTTGTTCGTCCGATAAGGGGTCAGCTGTGGAATCCTAAGGTTTGTATTCCTTTGATGGGGAGGCAAAAAAGGGAAGAACAAGGAATTTATGAAAATATGAATGTGTTAAGACAATGTAGTGCTGATCTTAGGAAACAAGAATCAGTCGAGGTTTAAAGTTTGTACTTTTAAAGAACTACAAGTACAAAAAGGGGGGCTTGTTGGAAAAGGAGAATTAGATCTGATGTTCAGCCATATTGTCTCTGGAAGACATCTTGTGTTGTATCTCAGAGAAGAGTTCTGACAGAGGATTAATTATGACCCTGAAATGTACTGTGATGTGTTTTAGTGTTAGAGGATATATGTTTAGTAATTGATTAAAAGGATGGTGATGTAATGGGGAACTTTAGAATATAGATAATATTTGCGTCAGTAAAAGGTAGCCTAGACAAGATTAATGTACTTGTTTAGTGAAAAGGGTAATAGGTTAGTGGGATGTTTTTGACCCCTTGGAGATGGGCTAGATGGACAGACTTATTTATGTCCCATATGGCGCCATGAAAAGGAAAAATGGTGATTAATACTAAAATGGGGATAACCTATTGGAAGGCCCAAGGAATAAATTCTGTCCACAGGAAGTGGTCATGTTAAGAAACTTTAGTCCAATCAGAATTTGTTGTAGGTGTAACTTATGTATATGGGTGTTATTAAAATAATGATGTAATCTATGTGAGTAACATTGAAGCTTATGGACTGCGGCACACTGCGGAAAATCTGAATTATAATATTAATTATTCCTTTGTTCTTGGGGTTTAAAAGTCTGTGTCTGAGGATTTTGGAGGAACATTGCCTTTTTGCCCCTACTGCTTCACACTTTCATCTTCATGCAATATTCTGCCTGATTTTTATATTTATTTCAATGCTGTCTTGCTGCTCTCGTCTCTGAATAAACGAAAGACTCTTCTTAAGAAGAAGTCGTCTCAAGAAGTTTTGTTTTGCTGCGGACAATTTCCAACATACTATTAAAACATATTTTTTTAAAAATCCCATTCGGTGAATGGCATAATGGAAAAAAAAATAAAAATGGCCAATTTGCCGTTTTTTCATCACTTTACTTGATAAAAAAATTGAATAAATAATTGATCAAAAAGTCATACATACCCCAAACTAGTATTATCACAAACTACAGAGCATCCCACAAAAAATTAGCACTCTCACATCTCCATATACATTACTGTAAAAAAAAAAAAAAAGTTATGGGGTTCAGAATACTGTGATGACAATAAAAAAATTCATTTTTTCAAAAGCTTTTACTTTATTTTCAGTATTAAAATCCAAGAAAAACTACAGATATGTGGTAGAGATGAGCGAATCATCCAAAATTCGCTTTGGCGAATAATCAACGAATTTCTGCCAAGATTCGTTCTTAATACGAATCTATTGGGTCGAATTTGCGTTAAAAAATAATCATTGTTTTGCGAACATTCCTACACAAATTATGAACATACAGTCAGCGTTGTTAAAAGAACGCAATACGTAAGCATTAGCGTACAAAGTGTGTACGAATCCTTAACGTACTATTGACTCACGATTGCGTCATACACATGAGGCTAGGCCTTGGCGTATAGTCTTTAGAGGCAGTCCATATGAGCTAGAAAAGTAAGGTGCTATCTATCTGGCTAAGTGCATAATTTAATAAAAAACAGCGTACAATAAGTGCATAATAGGACACATTGCAGAACCTGAAAAAGAATACACACAATGGGCTAAAGTGCTTGTCTGTTGTTGAACCTATAAAAACATTATTGCTAAACTACAGCAAAGACATAATTATGCAATCAGTTTCACATTTGCAAGCTTAATAGGCGCAGATATACGTTTGAGTCTCTCCTCGTGGCTGCTTGGCATGATAAAACACTGGAACATAGTCCAAAATTCAATTGTAATCCACGTGAGGTAATTTTGTAATCCAAACAGGTAACATGTAATACACATGAATAATATAAAATAGCAGCAAATAGAGAACCCTCTTTGCAAAGGGGCTCCCAAATAACCTGAGAAGGGGGGGAAAAGGAAAATAGGAGCGCTTAGGCGCAACTGTGAATTTTCTGCAGAATAGGGGGAGTCCTGACAAGCCATGTCCATCTGGGTGAGAGTCAAACAGGAGGCAATACAAACTAAACAAACAAAACAAGTGCCAACTAGCTCTCACCCATCAGGTGCAGTCCATGTTGTGGCTCTCATAGGTCCTCCAGAGGTGTCCTTTAAATCACTCAGCCAGTAGAAGGGTTCCTCAGATGAGGGACCTGAATTCCTCCTTGCTTGAACTGCTACTGAATGACATTAGAGGACGCTCCTGCCTCCTGTAGGCCAAGCTGGCTGCCATGGTGGAGCTCCACTGCCCTCTTCTGCCAGAAGTCGGACTTGACCGGGTCCAGGTGGTGGTCACACTGGTGAGCGCTGCAGCCACTTGCGCCTTCACTTTTCCAGATACTCCTGCCGGGACAGCAGGGGTAAGGACTTCTGGCTGCAGCGGTTCAGGCAAGGTTGCACCCAGGGAAGAAGCGCCAGCTCCCCTGGCTGCTGCTGACTTCATTTTCCAGGGTAGTTGGTACTGGTGGATCACCGTGGACTGAAAAGTGAACAATAATGTCGTCAACTGACCTAGCTGAAAGGATTGTGATGGTAGTGGTGGTGGCAGTCCAGGGATCAGAGGCTCCAGCTGTGTCTGTGGCTTCTCCCTGAAACGGAGGGTGCCATCTGGTGACTCCTGTAGGCAGCACACGCGTCCTTCGCCTGGTGGTTCCTCCAGGCAAACTTCTGGTGGTGATGTAGGGACCAGGCACCTGATCCCCCACGTATAGGCTGTGACGGGGTTGGGACAGGTACGTCCATTTCACTGACCTGCGGCCCACAAAGTACTCCTTGCCATCCTTTCACTCCACTGAAAACCATAGGATGGTTCCCTTACACCGCTCAAGTGTAGGGTCTCCCGGCCTCGGCTGGTCCAGTACTTGGATGACCTAGTCCTCCACCGCATTCTTGTAGCCCCATAGGGTCTGGGCGTGGGCCGTCACTGATGTAAGCACAATGGTATTCTGCCTCATGGAAGGTGTTGTTGTTGCTCTCCTCCTGGGTGACGAAGTGGACGCTCCAGCCCCTCCGCCGCACCATCCGCAACAGCTGGCAAGGCGAGTATCAAGTCAGGAGACAGTGAGACTGTTTTTACACAGTTGTGACGCTCTGATCGCTGGAGCGGGAGGTGGTTCGAGGTTACTCGTTCCCCCCACTTTGGTCGCTGTTGCTTCACCATGCTGTGGTATCTTGTTCACCGCTGGCTTGATCTGGAGAGGAGGGCGGAATAATGAGGGAGGAGTCTTCACTCCCTATACGTGCAAATAGTTAGTTCCCGGTGGGCCGGGCTGTTTTTTCCCGCTTCTGAGGGAGGTGTATCTTCACTTTCCAGTTTTTGAGGGGGCGTATTGTCATTTTCCCGCTTCGGGGGGGGGGGCACAAGAAGAATACGTACATAGCGTTAGCGTTCAAAATTTTAAGAACATTTACTAATAATACGAAGCGAATATCAAAAAATCTGGATTCGCTTCGGAGTAGGAAAAATTGAGGATTCTATACGAATTGCCGAAGCAGCGAATAGATTCGCTCATCTCTAATATGTGTTACCTTCGTAATCGTACTGGCCTGGAGAATGAAGAGCACAAGTCAGTTTTACCGCATACTGAACGCCGTAAAAACAAAACCCGTAAAACTGTGCCAGATTTTTTTTTTTTCAAATTCCACCCCATTTGAATTTTTTTGCCCGCTTTCCTCTAAATTGTATGCAATATTAAATGGTGGCATTAGAAAGTACAATTTGTCCCACAAAAAACAATCCCTCATACGGGTATGTGAACAAAAAATAAAAAAGTGATGAAGGTAGGGAACAAAAAAGGAAAACGCAAATATGCAAAAAACTCTGCGTCAGGAAGCGGTTAATTCTGGGTTTCTTACACAATGTTTGTGTAAACAACCATATATTTAAGAAGGAAACTAGATGCCCTGTTGCTTACTTGCAGTTTTACACATTGGCCTTTGTTGTAAAATGTGCTAAATTATCACAACTTGGCAAATCTAGTTTTATACATCACAGCAAGAACATCTGATTATACATGAGGAAGTCCAAATAAAGTAAATGGATGGAGACAGCATGTTGCTTGGTGTTGGTTTTTATTCCACATGCAACTTTTGGCTAACATGCCAAAGCATACATAGGCCTACATGCACATTTAAATACCCAGTGATGACATCATCATAAAAAGCCATTTTCGTGACCTCATGACATCACAGAGATCACAGTCAGCCATTCATTATCCATTATACATAACATATGAAAGTACTCAAATTTTGGATAGAGCAGGGGTTATCAAGTACTTTTTGTAAAGGTCCACAAACCTGAGTCTGCTCTAGGATGAAGATCCAAGCTGCAAAACAAAAATATATAAGGAGGGACAACACCATTGGCGTTTAGCGCTGCATTAATTTTTTTTTTTACAATAAGCCACGCCTCTAATCTCCCCCCCACACATTATGATGCTCCTTAGTACCCCTGACACATTGCAATGCCTCCTTAGTTCCTCACCACATAGTATGATTGCCCTAAGTGTCCCCTCACAGTAGGATGATACCTTAGGAGTCCCTCTTAAAAGCCTCCGGAACAAAGTGATGTTCTCTGCGTGCCCCCTCAAACAGTATGATGTACCCTTAAATGCTCCCCTCACAAAGTGATGCCCCTTAAATGTTCCCTACACAGTATGATGTACCCCTCAGTAGACCCCACACAGTGTTGCCCCTTAAGTTCTCCCACACAGTATGATGCCCCACAGAGTGATGTCCCCCTCATAGATTATGCTCCCTTAGATGACCCTAGCATTGATGCCCGCCTAATAGTTATAGTGGTCCTTCTCACAGAGCTCTCCCAGCTCCCTACCCAGTTATGCTCCTAGATGGCCCCCACACATAATTATGCCCCCTTAGTGGACCCCACAGAGTTATACACCTTTAGACATCCTCCCACAAAGTTATGCCCCCACAGTGCTGCCCCCTCAAGTGCTTCCACACATAGTGATGCCCCTTTTAGTGGCCCCCCAAACACAGTGAGGCCTCCCTCATAAATTATGACCCCTTAGATTGCCCCCACAGAAAGTTGTGCCCTCTCACAGTTATATACCTTAGGTGGCCCCCACCCAGTTATGCCTAGTTAGATGTCCCCCCCACACACACACACAGTTATGTCCCCTTTAGTGGCTCTGTCACAGTTTTGACACTCAGATGTCCTCCTACAAAGGGTTATGCCACCTTAAATACCCCACACACACATACACAGTTGTGTCCCCCCCTAGGGTTATGTAGCGCCCCCCCTCCCCCATCACAGTGTAAGGCCTCCATGTAATAACTCAACTGTTGCCCCGATGAACAGAGTCGCTCGCTCTGTGCTCTGCTGTCTGTGGCTGAGCGCAGCAGGCGTGTTATCAGTACATCACGCCTGCATGCGCTGGACTGCTGGCAGCACAGAATGATGAAGTAGGGAGCTGACGGCTCCCTGCTTTACCATTCTATTCAACTGGATCTGTGTCCTCAGGACACAGAGTTGAACGTTAGTTCGGACATGCAGGGGTCCGGAGAGCTGGCAACCGCGGTCTGCCTGTTGGCTAGCCCTGGGATAGAACCTAAAGAACATACCTGTATTAAATGCATGTTGATTCAATTTGGCAATTTTAACTTTCTCTTATGAGAGATCATCTGCAATTAGCGTGTGAACAAACTGCAGCTGCGCATGGTAAGTAATATGCACCCTTCCTGTGCATTGTGCGTTGGAAGCCGACACACGGCTCATACTACTTTCAGTGCCTGTGCACTGTGTAATGGAGAAAACAGTGTGCGTCTCCCACTGCTGGCTATAAAGAGCAGAGTCGAGCATGCACCCTGGTACTGGAGAGGTTACGAAAAATGGCTGCACGTAGCGAAGAATGAAGAGATGCCGCATGCGCAGTGCACAAACCTTTGCTAGTAAAAGACCAGAAATCTGTGGGACAAAAAGGCACTAGGCATTAATTATATGTAATGTAAGGAGGCCCTTGCTGTACATAAAGCTGCATACTCATTTGTGCGGCCAGAAAAGAAGTGATGTATTAAAAGCAATAAGGCCATGAATGTGGATTCATGGACATGGATGTTCCATGATTAATGCCACAAAAATAATAAACAATCTACAAATTAATATTATGCAAATTGATGTCAATATGTACATAACAACAATCTAAATTGACTTCTCCATAAATTACACTACTCTAAATTACACTACTCTACACTACACTACTACTAAAGTTAGGGATATTTGGCATTCTGGTGAAATTTATGAAAAACATAAAAATTTCACGCTACAGTGATATATCATGAAAGTAGGGCATTTAAGTAGAATCATGCAATGGTGATTTCCTCATCTCAATGTATTGAAACAACAGCCAACAACAGTGGTGGGTATACCCCCACAAAAATATCAATGTCTCAATAACTTGTCATGTGGCCTTGTGCATCAATTACAGCTTAACAACCACATATCATGCTGTTCACAAGTCGACTTATTGTCTGCTTGGGCACCCACTGCTCTTGAAGGGCAGCCCTCAGGTCATTAAGATTCTAGTTACGAGCCTTTACATGGCGACTCAGCTGATCACATAGCTTTTCAAGGGGATTCAGGTCTGAAGAAAGTGCAGTCCACTCCATTTGAGGTACCCCAGTCTCCAGCAGCTGTTCCCTAATGATGCGACCTGGCTGGCGCATTGTCGTCCATGAAGATGAAATTAGGCCTATGTTGTTCATGCAGAGGAACAATGACTTGATTAATGATGTTATTGAAGTAGTATGGGCTTGTCACTGTACCAAGTGTAGTGCAGTTCTGTATTGGCTAGACACACCTGCCCACTAAAGGCTCAACAGTGGCTGATGCTTAGTGCTCTCCTTTCGTGTCTAACATCGTTGGCATCCATCATTTCTGCTCAGCGTGAATCAGCTTTCATATATATGGTTGTCGAGCCCCCATTAATCAGATACCGATGACCTATCCTGGAAAACCCCTTTAATTAGGTCTGATGTAGACGCAGGCCTCACTTTAAGACAAACCTTTTTATTCACAGCCAAAAAAGATAATTTTCCATGTCTAAATTGCAGTAAGTAAATTCCTTCACTCATCCCAGAACAGGTAAAACATATCCCATTTGTGACTACTATAGGTGTCAATCAACTTATGTGATCTACACTGTTCAGTGCCCATGCACTTTCATATGCAAGATGACAACGGAATCTAAGGAAAGAATAACCAAACAAAAATCCACAATCAGAACAAAGAGACATGACTTACCTGTTCCGAAACATTTTTTGAGGCCAATCACAGTATTAGCCAATTAATTTAGCCAATTTTAACACCTTTCTATTGACTTCAAATGCATGAATTATTATGATGATTCCTGTTTAGTTAATTGCCATGATACAGGTTTTAGATGGCAATAGATGCTTTAATAGTTTTGCCAATGTACTACTGTCTGTTTTTACTTTTCAGATCCATTCCTTATGGACTGCATTATGGGATTTTATTGCAGGGGTGGGGGTAATGCATACTGTCATCACAGTCAGTTACACAAAATTTATGGAGGAGTCAATTTAGATTGTCAATATGTACACATTGACATCAATTTGCATAATATCATCCTGTATATTGTTTATTATGTTTGTGGCATTAACCCTTTCTGCCCCGGGCCAATTTTCATCCTCCTGCCCAGGCCATTTTTTTGCAAATCTGACATGTGTCACTTTATGTGGTAATAACATTGGAACACTTTTACTTATCCAAGCCATTCTGAGATTCTCGTGACACACTGTACTTTGTTCAGTTGACCAGTTCAGTTCTGAAGTCACTTTGTGAGACTTAGTACAAACCACCCATAAATGACCCCAATTTAGAAACTACACCGTTCAAATTATTTAAAACTGATTTTACAAACGTTGTTAACCCTTTAGATGTTCCACAAGAATTAAAGGAAAATCCCTTTAAAATCCCTTTTTTGGTGTACAGTCATGGCCAAAAGTTTTGAGAATGATACAAATATTAATTTTTACAAAGTCTACTGCTTCAGTTTTTATAATGGCAATTTGCATATACTCCAGAATGTTATAAAGAGTGATCAGCTTAACAGCAATTATTTGCAAAGTCAATATTTGCTTAGAAAATGAACTTTATCCCCCAAAACACATTTCAACATCATTGCAGCCCTGCCTTAAAAGGACCAGCTAACATCGTTTCAGTGATTGCTCCATTAACACAGGTGTGGGTGTTGATGAGGACGGGGCTGGAGATCAATCTGTCATGATTAAGTAAGAATGACACCACTGCACACTTTAAAAGGAGGCTGGTGCTTGGCATCATTGTTTCTCTTCTGTTAACCATCTAAAGAAATACGTGCAGTCATCATTGCACTGCACAAAAATGGCCTAACAGGGAAGAGTATCGCAGCTAGAAAGATTGCACCTCAGTCAACAATCTATCGCATCATCAAGAACTTCAAGGAGAGAGGTTTCATTGTTGCCAAAAAGGCTCCAGGGCGCCCAAGAAAGACCAGCAAGCGCCAGGACCGTCTCTTAAAAGTGTTTCAGCTGCGGGATCGGGCTACCAGCAGTGCAGAGCTTGCTCAGGAATGTCAGCAGGGAGGTGTGAGTGCATCTGCACGCACTGTGAGGCGGACTCTTGTAGCAAGGCCTGGTCTCAAGGAGGGCAGCAAAGAAGCCACTTCTCTCCAGAAAAAACATCAGGGACAGACTGATATTCTGCAAAAGGTACAGGGAGTGGACTGCTGAGGACTGGGGTAAAGTCATTTTCTCTGATGAATACCCTTTTCGATTGTTTGGGACATGTGGAAAACAGCTTAATCGGAGAAGACGAGGTGAGCGCTACCACCAGTCTTGTCTCATGCCAACTGTAAAGCATCCTGAAACCATTCATGTGTGGGGTTGCTTCTCAGCCAAGGGAATCGGCTCTCTCACAGTCTTGCCTAAAAACACAGCCATGAATACAGAATGGTACCAGAATGTCCTCCGAGAGCAACTTCTCCCAACCGTCCAAGAGCAGTTTGGCGATCAACAATGCCTTTTCCAGCATGATGGAGCACCTTGCCATAAAGCAAAGGTGATAACTAAATGGCTCAGGGAACAAAACATAGAGATTTTGGGTCAATAGCCTGGAAACTCCCCAGATCTTAATCCCATTGAGAACTTGTGGTCAATCATCAAGAGAAGGGTGGACAAACAAAAACCTACAAATTCTGACAAAATGCAAGCATTGATTGTGCAAGAATGGACAATGTGATGGCAAACTGCATTAAGGGCACACAGCAGGACACAGAAGGAATGGAGCGCCGTATGGTTTTTGGAAAACAGATTTTGCTGGACTGGTTTTTAGACATCATGTCCCATTTGAAGCACCCCTACAGTAGAGACTCTCAAAAAGTGACCCAATTTTGGAAACTACAGGATAAGGTGACAGTTTTATTGGTATTATTTTGGGGTACAGGGTGTCCATTTTCTGAACACCATATTTTTTTTATTTTTCTGCCAATCTTCTTGTGCAGGGGCTCTTTTTTTGCAGGAAGAGTTGACATTTTTATTGGTACCATTTTGGGGTACATATGATTTTTTCATCATTCAATATTAGGCTAGTTTCACAATAGTGGCATGGTCCTCCGACATGTAGTTTTATTCTGGCCACCTCTTGGCATGTTTGCTGTGCTGCGGCCAGAACTCCGGCCTCACTATAATGGGGCTGGAGTGGAGCTCCGGCCGCACGCGTGCACTAACAGCACAACGGATCAGAGGACCATGCCGCTAGTGTGAAAGTAGCCTTAAACTTTATGGGGAAAGGTGACCAAAAAAATTGGTTGTTTTGGCACAGTTTTTAATTATTTATTCTTTTTACACCGTTCACCTGTGGGGGTATGTCATGTGATTTTTTTATAGAGCAGGTCGTTATGGACGTGGCAATACCTTATTGTATACTTTTCTTATTTACCATATTTTTCGCCCTACAATATATAGGGCGAATAAGAAGAAAAAATAGGAATAGGAAGAAAAAAAAATGGCCGCTGCATTGCATGTGTCCGGTACATCGCAGGCTGTACTGTATAAGGACTGCCGAAGCCAGTTTGTCCATTTGGTAGTAGTGGTCAAAAATGGGGTTCTTATTCCTGTGTAAGCTGTGCAGCTTGTAAACTTATGGTTAGAGCTACTAATTTCGTTGGATCAGATGGTAAGACTCAATATAAAATTGTCCACAATATCACCTGTCGCACCGAAGCAGTTATTTATTATGCTACCTGTCCATGTGGACTTATCTATTGTAGGCATGACTTCCAGGCCCCTCAAGGTCAGGATTTTGGAGCACGTCAGCAAGATCTTGGCTGTTGGAATGGCGTCAGGAGATACAGTGGACAAATTACATAATATTCTGAGACATTTTCGTGACCATCATGATAGTTCTCCTATTGGATTCAAAGTGAGAGGGATTGATAAAATATACCTGGGCTCCAGGGGTGGTGACATTCCGAAAGCTATACAGAGGGGGTAAAATGGATTTATATACAGAGGGGGTAAAATGGATTTATATACAGTGGGGGCAAAAAATGGATAGATATAGAGTTGGGGCAAAAAATGGATATATATATATATATATATATATATATATATATATATATATATATATATATATATACACACAGAGGGGGGAAAATGTAATATATATATATATATATATATATATATATATATATATACACAGAGGGGGCAAACATGTAATATATATACAGAGGGGGGAAAATGTTATATATATATATAGAGAGAGAGAGGGGACAAAATGAAATATATACAGTGCCTTGCAAGAGTATTCAGCCCCCTGGAACTTTTCAACCTTTTGCCACATTTCAGGCTTCAAACAAAAAGATATAACATTTTAAATTTGGTGAAGAATCAACAACAAGTGGGTCACAATTGTGAAGTAGAACGAAATTTATTGGATCATTTAAACTTTTTTTGTAATAATAAAACTGAAAAGTTGGGCGTGCAAAATTATTTGGCCCATTTACTTTCAGTTCAGAAAACTCACTCCAGAAGTTCATTGAGGATCTCTGAATGATCCAATGTTGTCCTAAATGACTGATGAAGATAAATAGAATCCACCTGTGTGTAATCAAGTCTCCGTATAAATGCTCCTGCTCTGTGATAGTCTCAGGGTTCTGTTCAAAGCACAGAGAGCATCATGAAGACCAAGGAACACACCAGGCAGGTCAGTGATACTGTTGTGGAGAAGTTTAAAGCCGGATACCAAAAGATTTCCCAAGCTTTAAACATCCCAAGGAGCACTGCTCAAGTGATCATATTAAAATGGAAGGAGTATTAGACCACTGCAAATCTACCAAGACCCGGCCGTCCCTCTAAACTTTCATCTTAAACAAGGAGAAGACTGATGGTTAAAATTGATGGCAAGGCCGGGGCGTGGCCGGAAGCCGATGGACCTAGTTGTGTGAGTGAAGAGCTCCGTTCACCCCAGGCTCCTATACGCCACATCAGCGTACTTTAGTGACCCACAATGGGTAAAAAACGGGTAGGCAAGCCACCCAAGACCCCATCTGAACAGGAGACCCTGGATGCTTACCTCCTCCGGAACGCAGCTCCCCCAGACTGCAACATGGCGCCATTTGGCGCGCGGGAGCAAGAGCAGGAAGCAGCGCAGGTGAGGGATGAGTCAGCCCAAACGCGGACCAACTTCCTTGTTAATCCTTCCATGGGTCCACATGGACCCCTCAGAAGTGATGAGGACTGCAGAGAGCTTTCTCCTCTGCCCTATGCGACAGCCCAAAAGACACTAATGACGGAGGGGATAACACTCGCTCGTTCTGCACTGCTCGTTCTGAACCTCCCATGCTGATAAGGGAGTTAACCCCTCCACCGCAACTGCACCTCTCGCCCTCTACCCTGGGAGTCTCCCAGTTATCAGACACAGGGCGCTCTTTTAGTGAAGTGGTGAGAGGAGGAGATTCGTCCTCCATTGTGACCAGCCATAACCAACTGCTCCCTCACCCGCCTGCCACCCTTATTGAGGGACCTCATGCTACCTCTGATGACATTGCTACTGCCTCCTCTTCTAGGAAGCTCCCTCCTCTCCCGCAAAGAACTAGGAGAGTTGAGGATCCGAGAGGATCACAGCCATCGCCCAGCGATACCTCCACCATGCCTCCAGATATAGGCATCCCACTGCTCTGGAGATCCCGTACTCCATCCAGACGCAGCTCTTCCTCCTCTTCAGACCCAGATGGCTCTTGTAATAATCCTCCCCCTGATTGGTGGTCCCATATTCAGCAGCTGCCCACTAAACAGGACTTTAGGGCCCTGATTTCGGAAGTCAAAGATGCCTTCAAAGAAGAACTGGTGGCGGTGAGACAAGATGTATAAAGTGTGGGTCAACGAGTGCACCAACTAGAAGAAGACCATAACGCCCCATGCACGGTAATCCGTACTCTTCAAAAACAGACGTCTTCCCATACTCTTCAATTACGTGACCTGCAAAACCATGTGCAAAACTTAGATAACGGGGCGCCGACATAATATCAGAGTACGAGGTGTAAAGGAGACCCAAGGTGACGAAGATGTCCGCACTATCCTCCTCTCTGTCTTCAATACCATTCTGAATCGTCCGTTATCACATCCCATTCTGATGGACCGTGCTCACAGAGCACTTCGAAATCGCTGGAAGGCCCTCCCCGTGACATCATTTGCTACATTAACGATTATGGCCTCAAAGAGGACATTATGGCGAAAGCACGCACCATGCAACAATTATAATATCAGGGAGCCAAAGTGTCACTGTTCCAAGATCTGTCATGGATCACCCTCCAGAAACGCAGAGCCCTGAAACCTCTATTGGATTTGCTCCGAAAGAACTCTATCCCCTACCGTTGGGGCTTTCCCTTTAGTCTCACTGCTCGAAAGAACGGCACTACAGTACCCTTAAAAATCCAGAGGAGCTTCCTGACTTTTGCGCACATCTTGCTCTGCCACCGCTGCAGCTTCCTGATTGGGATGTGCCGACCACTCTACCTCTAATTCCCGCGACCTGGACAACAGTGGGCCCCCGTAAATGTCGCCTACGTGCTACAACGGCGGAGAGAGGTTCTACTTCCCCTTCTTAGGGGCTTCTACAGTTGAAGTATTGTCTGGACTCTTTTCTCTTCTTGTTCCTTGTTTACACTAAATAATCTGTTTCTGCATTTTGTCCTATATATCCATTGTGGGTCTCTCTACTTCTATGGAGTACTGGGGCGGAGACCCTTTAGTCCTCAATTTCGGTTAGTAAGCTTTTGCCACTTTCCCGGCATCGAGTTCAAATTTGTTGGTTCAGCTATCACTGGATGGCTGTATTGATAGTTTTTACTACTCTTTATTGCTTGGACTCCATAGACGTAAAGGTTTCCCTGTTAGTGACACCTTTAATGTCAAAAATGTTGACTATGACTTACAATGTTTTGACTACTTGTATTAATTATTTTCTGGCTTTTGCTGTTCTTGTTCTTTCTCTATGCTTGATTAGTCTCTCTCTGATACCTGAGTGTCGCACTCTAAAGAGCTGTGGGAGGAGTAGCCTGGCACCTGTTCTCCGATCGCTCCCTCTGGTCAGCTTCAATGCATTTATTAGCCGTTTGTTTTTCTCTCCTCATTATGGCTAAGATTATGTCACTAAATGTGAAAGGTCTGAACTCCAACTTCAAAAGATGTATTACCTTGCGAGAAATGCGTAGATCAAAGGCTGACATTGTTCTTTTACAGGAGACGCATCTTACGGCTGATGGCTTCTTTGCCTTCGCTAAACATTGGTTCCCTAGAGTATTCATGGCCTCTGCTAATTCCAAATCCGCGGGAGTCCCTATCCTCATATCCAGGTCCTGTCCCCTTCAAGTTGATAAAGTTCAGGCTGATCCTTCTGGATGTTACCTCATACTTCAAGGTACTCTATACGGGGTGGGCCTACAGCTGTGCACGGTCTACGTTCCCAATTTGGGCCAACTCTTTTTTCTTTCCTCTGTCCTTACCTCTTTCTCTTCAGTCTAGGGGAAGATACAGCTAATAGGGGGTGATTTTAATGTCCCATTTTCTGAGCATGCTGATAGAATTGCCCCCCCCCCAGCTCCCCGTCATCACAATGTAAATGTCTCTCTGGTGGCTTTCGGAACTGATTCGTACCCATTCCGTTTATGACCTATGGCGGGTCGATAACCCTACTTCTCGCCAGTATTCTTTTTACTCCACTCCCCACCTCACACATACGAGGATTGACAATTTTTTGGGGAACATTATGGCCCTTAGATCATTAGTAGAAGCATCTATTGGACCGATATCTTGGTCGGACCATGCTCCCATATACATGGAACTTCGCCTCCCCTCTGCTTCCCTGAAAAGCACACATTGGCGATTAAATGACTCCCTTTTAACTAATCCTACTACCCGCGTTGAACTTCGTTTTTCCTTATCTCAGTATTTTGTCGAAAATGCTCCATCTGCACCTTCCCTAGGTGTATTGTGGGAAGCTCATAAAGCAGTGTTCCGTGGGGTATGCATCTCCCTCTCTTCACTTAAAAGAGATAGGGAAGCGAAGTATCAACAGTGCCTACGTTCCTTGCATACAACCCAACTGTCTCTGGCCTCTCGCCCTACTAAGCAACTGCTGAGACAGATAGTTGAATTGAGAGCCCAACTTAAATCTCTTGCTTCCTCGTCCACAGAGAGGTTAATTCGCTACAAGCGTCAGAGATTTTCCGCTTATGGCAACAAACCCCACACACTGTTAGCTCGCCAACTCAAAGACAATTCTGCTGCTTCTACTCCCCATGCTATCAGGGATGTCCGAGGTACGCTCCAATACCACCCAGAGACTATTGCTAAGTTATTCCACAAATACTATTCTTCCCTGTACTTCCTTCTTTCTACTTTGCCGTCGGATGAAATGGCGCGTAATACACTCTTGGGTGACTATTTGTCAAAATGTCAGCTGCCATCCCTGACCCCTGAAGCCCTGGCCCATCTAAACAAGCCAGTAACAACAAAGGAAATTGGAGATATTCTCTCTGAGTTACCTAATGGGAAGTCACCTGGGCCAGACGGCCTTCCCTATGAATATTATAAGACTTTTGGTGACCTACTAACCCCTCATTTGGCAGTGTTATGTAACGGGTTTCTAGGGGGCAACAAAATCCCAGATACCATGCTGAGCTCATATATCACTGTTGTTCGTAAACCCGATAGGGACCCTGCGGATCATTCGAGTTATAGACCCATTAGTTTGCTAAACTCAGATCTGAAAATCTTCACTAAATTACTGGCAAACCGACTAAATAATTGGTTACATCATATTATACATAAAGACCAAGTGGGATTTATTAGATTCCGTCAAGCAGGGGATAATACTAGATGGGCTATTGATCTAATAGAGGTGGCTTGTAGGGGAGGAGAGGAGACCGTAGTGCTTAGCTTAGATGCCGAAAAGGCGTTTTACCGTCTAAATTGGGACTTTATATTCCGAACACTACATCACTTTGGTTTTCAGGGTCCATTCCTGACAGCGTTGAGAGTTCTCTATGCCTCCCCTGCAGCGACAGTCCGATTACTGCATGCCCACTCCTCACCCCTGCTAATACGGAACGGGACTAGACAGGGCTGCCCCCTCTCTCCCCTCTTCTTTACGCTCTTAGCATTGAGCCTCTAGCGGCGCTAATTTGACAATCCCCAGATATTCGAGGTATACAGGTTAGGGATAAAATGTTCTCAGTGTCCCTTTTCACGGATGATGTTTTACTCACCTTGACAAATCCCTTCCTGTCCCTCCCCAACTTACATGCACTTCTTGACCGATACAGTACATTGTTGGGGTACAAACTGAATACCTCTAAATCTGAGGCACTTACCATTAATATTCCTCCAAACAGACTCAACCTCCTTCAATCCAGGTTTAACTACACGTGGCAGACGCGATCCATAAAATATTTAGGGATCCAGCTTACCCCCCACTACTCTGCACTATATAAGGCTAATTTTCCACCTTTGCTAACAGAAGTAAATACCCTTTTCACTAAGTGGAAAACCCTCCCGATATCACTCCTGGGACGTGTAGCTGCTATTAAAATGTCCATTCTCCCCAAATTTCTCTATTTGTTTGAGACCCTCCCTGTGAAAGTGCCAGCCTCGACTCCTCGTTCCATACAAACTGCCTTTGTTAATTTTGTCTGGAATTACAGTGCCTTGCGAAAGTATTCGACCCCCTGGAACTTTTCAACCTTTTGCCACATTTCAGGTTTCAAACAAAATGATATAACATTTTAAATTTTTGGTGACGAATCAACAACAAGTGGGTCACAATTTTGAAGTGGAACGAAATTTATTGGATCATTTAAACTTTTTTTGTAATAATAAAACTGAAAAGTGAGGCGTGCAAAATTATTCTGCCCCCTTGCATTAATACTTTGTTGTGCAACCTTTTGCTGCGATTACAGTTGCAAGTCGCTTGGGGTATGTCTCTATCAGCTTTGCACATCTAGAGACTGAAATTCTTGCCCATTCTTCCTTGCAAAACAGCTCGAGCTCTTTGAGGTTGGATGGAGAGCGTTTGTGAACAGCAGATTTCAGCTCTTTCCACATATTCTCAATTGGATTCAGGTCTGGACTTTGACTTGGCCATTCTAAGACCTGGATACGTTTATTTCTGAACCATTACATTGTAGATTTTGCTTTATGTTTGGGATCATTGTCTTGTTGGAAGATAAATCTCCGCCCTAGTCTCAGGTCTTTTGCCTAAATGACTGATGAAGATAAATAAAATCCACCTGTGTGTAATCAAGTCTCCGTATAAATGCACCTGCTCTGTGATAGTCTCAGGGTTCTGTTTAACGCACAGAGAGCAAGACCAAGGAAAACACCAGGCAGGTCCATGATACTGTTGTGGAGAAGTTTAAAGCTAGATTTGGATACCAAAAGATTTCTCAAGCTTTAAACATCCCAAGGAGCACTGTGCAAGCGATCATATTGAAATGGAAGGAGTATCAGACCACTGCAAATCTACCAAGACCCGGCCGTCCCTCTAAACTTTTATCTAAAACAAGGAGAAGACTGATCAGAGATGCAGCCAAGAGGCCCATGATCACTCTGGATGAACTGCAGAGATCTACAGCTGAGGTGGGAGAGTCTGTCCATAGGACAACAATCAGTCCAACACTTCACAAATCTGGCCTTTATGGAAGAGTGGCAAGAAGAAAGCCATTTCTCAAAGATATCCATAAAAAGTCTTGTTTACAGTTTGCCACAAGCCACCTGGGAGACACACCAAACATGTAGAAGAAGGTGCTCTGGTCAGATGAAATCAAAATTGAACTTTTTGGAAACAATGCAAAACGATATGTTTGGCGTAAAAGCAACACAGCTCATCACCCTGAACACACCATCCCCACTGTCAAACATGGTGGTGGCAGCATCATGGTTTGGGCCTGCTTTTCATCAGCAGGGACAGGGAAGATGGTTAAAATTGATGGAAAGATGGATGGAGCCAAATACAGGACCATTCTGGATGAAAACCTGTTGGAGTCTGCAAAAGACCTGAGACTAAGACGGAGATTTATCTTCAAACAAGACAATGATCCCAAACATAAAGCAAAATCTACAATGGAATGGTTCAAAACCAAACATCCAGGTCTTAGAATGGTCAAGTCAAAGTCCAGACCTGAATCCAATTGAGAATATGTGGAAAGAGGTGAAAACTGCTGTTCACAAACGCTCTCCATCCAACCTCAAAGAGCTCGAGCTGTTTTGCAAGGAAGAATGGGCAAGAATTTCAGTTTCTAGATGTGCAAAACTGATAGAGACATACCCCAAGCGACTTGCAACTGTAATCGCAGCAAAAGGTTGCACAACAAAGTATTAATGCAAGGGGGCAGAATAATTTTGCACACCCCACTTTTCAGTTTTATTATTACAAAAAAAGTTTAAATGATCCAAAGTAGTAAAGAATACATATAAGCCATCAAAAAGTGACAGGTGCCCCGCCCACTAGCTTAACTGTCAAAACCCCAGTCGTCAAAGTGACAGGTCCCCTCCCCCCCCCCCCTTGGCTCCCACATGTCTGGGCATGTCTAAAGTACAGACCTTATATTATTATGTCAGATGCATGCCTGGACTTGTCTAGAGTGAGACACCACCTCCCACTCAGCACACACCCTTAATGTCATTATACAAAAACAAAAAAAACAAAACGCAGAGTTTTAAAAGTTTATTGAGCAGATAAGCAAAGTACAGAAATGCTACGATGTTAGAAATCCATATATAAATTCATGTTTGATCTAAACACATACCGGGTGCAGATATTGTAATTAGTCTAACTAAAGCTAGCCTAAACAAGCTGTGACCTCTGACCATTGATACCTGTTAGCGCCCCACTGCTAGACTAATTTGATCTAACGAGTATGGTTCTCACAATTCATCTTAACAACTCGCAATGCTAACCTAAACAATCTGATGATGACCAGGATGGTTCTCACGATTCATCTTAACAACTGACACTGCTAACCTAAACAATCTGTGACCTCTGACCAGGATCAAATTGATTAACAATGTTTAAAGTGGCTAGCTCTTTAGTCTCCTGTTTAGCAAGAACCATGTATCTTTGCATTATATCTGTGTATCTTTTAATTTTCACATCATCCGGTAAGTCAGAGTTATGTAAAATACCGCTAATTTCATCATCCAAGCGTTGTATCACGCTCTGCCTTACATCGGATGGTGATGTAAAGACCTGACTCATCTTCTTGAGAGCGTGTTTCGGCACCGAGTACATTTTCTCAGCATGATCCATTATTTGTTAAAAAGCAAGCTTGTTATTAACGGAATTGCAAACCCCAATAGCGGTCCTATGAATCCACCTGTCTGGTTCACTAAGCGCTTCTTTTTCTTTATACTTGTTGCTTTATCACACAACCTCCTTATGGCTTTACGCCACTTCTTTAGAATCTTTTTCTGACGCTCCTTTAGCGGAATTCGTCCTTTTAGAATATTTAAGGCTACCTCGGCTATGGACGCTATTAAATCATCGCTCGCGTGGCGCAAAATAGATTTTCTGACAGAAGGAGTCGCTTTTACAAGCGTTTTTAAGAGAGCCCAATTACGGCATAATCTCTCTGACATTCTGGCGGTTCTATGTAGGTGTCCTAGAATGCCCGTAGCCTTCTAAATCTCACTTTTTAAAACCACTTCTCTTCTGAATATACACAGCCGGCAAATCTGGCGGTAAGAAACCCGACCTTAAACGAAGTTCCTCAGGGGTATTTGCCCTTAAATCTACTAGCAGGTGGCCATAAGGCTCCCGCGTAGCGTCCTCAAAAGCCTCCAAAAAGAAATGTGTTTTCCCAGGATACATTTGTCTCGCTAATGTTAGGATTTGCAATTTATCACGCGGGTTATTAAATAGAACCATGTACTTGGTGTTTAAATTTATCGTTCTACTCTTTTTACCTTGGCAAAATATGTTCTGCACCAGATACAATATACTTAGATTTCTATGATGCACATACTTGGTGAATGCCTTTTCAAGCTCGCTGTTTACACTAGCGGTATCCATAAGATCATCAACAATAGTCAAATTTACCTTGTCGGGCGGGAATAACTCATCATCTACAAACGTTTGTGGTAGGCCTTCAATAAACCTGATGTTTAGAAAGCATATAGAAAGTTCGTCATAAAGTTTTTGCCAGCATGCATAAAACCAAACAATATTATCGGGTTTGTGTGATAAATGTGTGTCAGTATTTTCTAGCAATTTTCTAACAAAATAACTCTTTCCAGAGTTGGACGGTCCTGCTAAAATGCATGAAAAAGGGTGTTGTAACCGGGTGTCCATGGATTAAAAACAAAACAGTCTTGTTGGAAAATCGCGAGAAGACGGCCTTTCAAAAACAGGATCCAGGAGCTTCTTAAAAAGAACAACTAATTCACCTGAAAAAGAACGGTGTAACTGTCACCACAGCATTAGAACCCGAAAGGTAGTGTGGTAAAATCGTCTCGCAGACGCCTCTTTGTATATACAAGCCTCTGAGTTTTGCGCAACGGTCTTGTTTCAATTTGCCACAAGTTCTTATTTCTTACAAAACCTGGTTGCTCCACATATATAAATTTCTGTGTTTCAAGATCACGGTTGAGGATGTAATCCAAAACCAGATCCTTTAGGCTGTCAAAATTAATATCCCTCGCATTAGCAACGTTTAGCGTGATCCCCTTAACCTTTAAAACCATCTTACCGGTATTCAGTTTGTACCCATAGGATTTTGGACCGGTAGATACAAACTCTCTGATGTATGTGTTATCTGGTATTTCGCTGGTCAATTCACCCAAATAATCGCTTAAAGGGGGGAGCCAGTCACCTTCACGATGAACAAAAATGACAGAATCTGTGTCGTGATAAAGACACCTTCCTGCAGTCTGTCCAGGAGGGAGTAGAGTTCTAGTCTGGCGTAGGCCGTTGTAAAACATGCTATAAAAATGTTTGTGTTTTTGTTGATTGTGTGATGTCCTTTTGCGTATTTCCAATTGACCGTCGCGGTTTCATCATCGATAAAATTCAGACAAGAAACCTCGTAGTATGGTAGAAAGACATAGCGAAAGAGGTCATCAGGGTTATTCACGATGGTTGTACAGGGTAAATTAGATCTCTGAGCAAACTTCCCCCATAATGAATTTAAGAAAAGTTTTGAGATCTGTCTTTTCGCGGGGGTTCACAGCAATATTTGCGGGGTCTAATTGTACACCTTCTCTTTCAAGAAAGGCCTCGATGTATTCTTTTTGCTTATCAGAATCTGTACACCAGCTCGGATAGCCCGATGCCTCCTGCTTGTCCCTAAGATGGACTTCAATGTAGGGCGCAAACAGCTTGTCCGTCGTGTTGGGAAAATGCCACACCTCATAGATCTCTGCGATCCTGTACCCCTTCTCCAAGCTACCTCTAATTCTATCGTACACCAAGTACCTGTCAGAGAGCGCTGTTCATCACTATGCGTGCAGACATCTGTCATGGAGTTTGTGGCGCAGGTGTTGCAAAGGGGAAACATTAATTTATTGTTCATTTTCACAGGTAGGACCGGAAAAAACAAGTCTCTCGGGGGATAAACCTTAACTCTGGCAATACCAAAGTAATTTTTTATGTATGCAAAATTGTCATAAATGATGTTGGGGTGGCCTACCGGATACGTTTTTGTTTTGTTGACAAAGGGATACAGACTTGTGAAATCGTAGTAATGTATACTTTCCCCTTCAGCCTGTTTGTGATAGAGCTTTATGGCGTTAAAGCGTCCTACCGCCATAAAGCGCATCACGAGGATCTAGAGGTATTGGGAACCGCATGTTGAGTAGGAATGTTTGAAGTCTAGAATCTTTCTCTACCATTTCATTCCACTCATGCTCCCAAAGCACACGCACTACATAGCCATAACTCTGTAGAAAATGTTTTTTAATGAAGAATGTGTGGTACAACTGACCGTAGCTTGTGTTTGTAACGCCATTAGTGTCATTTTCGTTATAGCAGATGGGGCACCCGTGGTAAAAGCACCCCTGAAATTCATACGCTATGTTCACCCCATTAACACAGGCATATCCATCTAAAAAATATTTGCCTACTTGTTTTTCACCCCCTCTCTAAGCGTGCTGAATGTCAATGTTTTCAGTGTGCGCTACATACATGAGCCACTGAATAGCCGGTGATGAGTAACGCTTTTTAGTTTTGTGGTAGTTGTCGGCTGGTAAAATGGCTATGGTATTTTTGGGAAGAAACTTAAACCTGTACATAGCCATACATACAGATGCCAGCGTGATGAGCTGAAAAGGATCGATGCTTTGGGTGATTACAACATTTCTCTTTCCACGCTTACAGTATTTTGTCACCTTTTTTCTAGTCATCTCCATCACACGCTCTCTGTAACGCTCACAGGCCTGTCTCAAAACATGAACGTCCTGCTTACAATACGATTTTAACTCTTCCTTAAAATCAAAAGTAGTGCTTTTCTGCGTCTCATACCACTCCAAGAAATCCTTTTTGTCACTAGGCATCATATATTCAACACCGTAATACTGAACACCCGGTAAAGATCCCACATAGTTTTGATTTTCTTCGGTGTTGAAGAAATGGGGGAAATGACCCTTTGATCCCGAGAACCCTAACGCTTCTGGTAATCGGCTTAATTTCATCGGTAGGAAGTTAAGGGAATCTATGAACCTTAGTTTCAAGTCAGGCAGCGTCACACACAAAAGTCGCCCACCTTGAGTAACCATTTTTACACGCACCTTTTCATTAATCAACTCCTTAACAATAAAGTACCCGTCGTACCTACCGGCATTATGAGCTATCAAAGTATAGCCCGCAAATTTTCCACTGGTAAAGAAGCTAACAAACTCCCGTGTACAGGTTTTGCCCTCAAACTCCCAGGAATTAGCGCCATACAACGTTGTGGCATAAATGTAATTGGGAACGTGCGTCCCCGTTTCCTGCATGCATTCAAAGTCATAAAAAATGTATAGATCAGTCTCTTTCTTTACTTTGTAAGGCTGTATATAGCAAAGATGATCATCAAATTTATACATGAGGGCGCCACAAACGCTGCAATGTAAACCATTACACTTGTGCTTTTCCCCAGTTGGGTAGAGAAAAGCTTGAGTTTTGTAGGCTTAAAACGTTTTGTGATCGTTGTTGTCGTCTTTAAGTGTGACTTTCCCTTTAAGAGTGGCTATCCCTTTAAGAGTGTCTGTCCCTTTAAGAGCGATTGCCCCTTTAAGAGTGGCTGCCCTTTTAAGAGTGACTGTCCCATTCAGAGTGGCTGCCCCTTTAAGAGAGACTATCCCTTTAATAGTCTGCCTCTTTAAGTGTGACTGCTCCTTTAAGAGTGTATGCCCCTTTAAGAGTGATTGTCCCTTTAAGAGTTGCTGCCCCTTTAAGAGTGACTAACTTTTTAAGAGTGGCTGCCCCTTTAAGAGTGACTGACTTATTAAGAGTGACTGCCCCTTTAAGAGCGACTGCCCCTATAACAGTGACTGCCCCTTTAAGAGCTAATGCCCTTTTAAGTGTGACTTTCCCTTTAAGAGTGGCTATCTCTTTAAGAGTGTCTGTCCCTTTAAGAGCGATTGCGCCTTTAAGAGTGGCTGCCCTTTTAAGAGGGACTGTCCCATTCAGAGTGGCTGCCCCCTTAAGAGGGACTGCCCCATTAAGAGAGACAATCCCTTTAAGAGTGTCTATCCCTTTAAGAGTCTGCCTCTTTAAGAGTGACTGCTCCTTTAAGAGTGTATGTCCCTTTAAGAGTGTATATCCCTTTAAAAGTGACTGCCCTTTAAGAGTAACTATCACTTTGAGTTGCTGCCCCTTTAAGAGTTGCTGCCCCTTTAAGAGTTGCTGCCCCTTTAAGAGTGGCTGCCCCTTTAAGAGGGACTGTGTCTTTAAGAGCGGCTGCCCCTTTAAGAGCGGCTACCCCTTTAAAAGCGGCTGCCCCTTTAAGAGTTCCTGTCTTTTTAAGAGTGACTGTCTCTTTAAGAGTGGCTACACCTTTCAGAGTGGTTGTCCCTTTAAGAGGGACTGACCCTTTTTAGAGTGACTATCCCTTTAAGAGTATCTATCCCTTTAAAAATGACTGCCCCTTTAAGAGTGACTGCCCTTTAAAGATTGACTGCCCCTTTAAGAGCGACTGCCCCTTTAAGAGCGACTGACCCTTTAGAAGCGACTACCCCAGTAAGAGCATCTGCCCCTTTAAGAGCATATGTCCCTTTAAGAGTGTCTACCTATTTAAAAGTTACTGTCCCTTTAAGAGTGTCTGCCCTATTAAGAGTGCTGCCCCTTTAAGGGTTACTATCCCTTTGAGAGTGTCTATCCCTGTAAAAGTGACTGCCCCTTTAAGAGGGACTGCCCATTTAAAAGTGGCAGCCCCTTTAAGAGCGACTGCCCCTTTAAGAGAGACTATCCCTTTAAGAGCGACTGCCCCTTTAAGAGTGATTGT
>ONZH01015578.1:0-65046 GCA_900303285.1 Rhinella marina | reverse complement strand
GGTCACACCACTGCTCCTTCCCCTGTGTCACTTGCTGCCTCTGCGAGTCAACCCCCCGCCCCGGAGCGCAAGCGGAAATAAAGTTCCACCCAATGACATGCACATGCCCTCAACGTCCACATACAGGGCCACGCTAAATTTTAATGTGCTTCGCCTGCTCCCGCAGTGTAACTCAGTCACTCTGTAGTCACAGCCATACAGGGCCACGCTAAATTTTCATGTGCTTCGCCTGCTCCCGCAGTGTAACTTGGTCACTCTATAGCCACAGCCATACAGGGCCACGATACATTTTTATGTGCTTCGCCTGCTCCCGCAGTGTAACTTGGTCACTCTGTAGTCAAAGCCATACAGGGCCACGCTAAATTTTAATGTGCTTTGCCTGCTCCCGCAGTGTAACTCGGTCACTCTTAAGTCACAGCCATACAGGGCCACAATAAATTTTTATGTGCTTTGCCTGCTACCGCAGTGTTTTTCAGTCACTCTGTTGTCACAGCCATACAGGGCCACGCTAAATTTTTATGTGCTTCGCCTGCTCCCGCAGTGTAACTCAGTCACTCTGTAGTCACAGCCATACAGGGCCACGCTAAATTTTTATGTGCTTCGCCTGCTGCCGCAGTGTAACTCGGACACTCTGAACGAGTCTGACCCTGGGGCCGCTTGTGTACTGCCCACACCGAGGATTATGGGGCCTACCTCGGTCACGGTTTCTCAGACTTATTATGCCTCTTCCTCCAACCCCTCCTCCTCCTCCTACTCTCAGTTACCATCAGTGAGCACGGCGCCTTCAGTCGGTAGCACTAGGCACAGCAGTAGTGCCGTGGGTAAGCGCCAGCAGGCGGTGCTCAAACTGCTGAGCTTAGGTGACAAAAAGCACACCGCCCAAGAGCTGTTACAGGGCATCACGGCGCAGACCGATCTGTGGCTGGCACCGCTGAACCTCAAACCAGGCATGGTTGTGTGTGACAACGGGCGTAACCTGTTGGTGGCTCTGCAACTCGGCAGACTCACACATGTGCCATGCCTGGCCCACGTGTTCAATCTCATAGTTCAGCGGTGTTTTTGCTGTTTCGCCTGCTACCTCTCTCTAACTCGGTCACTCTGTTGTCACCGCCATACAGGGTCACCCTAAATTTTATTTGTGCTTCGCCTGCTACCTCACTCTAACTCGTTCACTCTGTTGTCACCACCATACAGGGTCACGCTAAATTTTATTTTTTCTTCGACTGCTACCTCAATCTAACTCGGTCACTCTGTTGTTACCGCCATGCTTCGTCAGGGTAAATTTTCGGGTGGCTCACCTGCTACCTCATGTAACTTGGTCACTTGTTGGTGTCACCGCCATGCTGTGTCAGGCTTATGCCTGCATCATGGGGCTGGGGATAGGACAGCAGTGCCAGCATGGGCATGAGTGATGGACCTTCGTTGCACCTAGTTGGGTGCTTCCCTAACACGTGATAGGCATGTGCCTCGCCCTTCTTGGTCTGGGTGAGCACAATTGCGTGGAGGGTCACCACCAGGCTGTTGCCCGAGAATTTGGGGTAATGGTGGGATTAGGCAGCCTCAGAGGCATCCATGCATGCTGCCCCTGCTGTTTCCTGTCCATTTCCATGGTGTTTCCATCATTTTCTGCGGTTTCCAGGTTTTCACCCAGCCTTCCCTAGGCAGAGCCTTGGTCCCCTGCAAAAAATGCTCGAGTCTCCCATTGACTTCAATGGGGTTCGTTACTCGAAACGAGCACCCAAGCATCGGAAAAAGTTTGTCTCGAATAACGAGCACCCGAGCATTTTAGTACTCGCTCATCTCTATAGATAACCTATTTTGTTAGCCACTCATACAAGTAGTGGCCCAGTCATTGAGTGGGAAGGGTGTCAGCAGTAAGTTTGTTTTGACGTCACTGTTTATTTTTCCCTTCTTGTGATCTGTCAGAAGAAAGGATTCTGTCTTTTGAGCATCCACCTTCACACGGTCAGTAATAGAACAGCATTTGTAAGGTAAAACAAGATTGGGAAAATATTGACCGTGTGATCAAGGCCTTATGGATGTTCCAAAGACAGGATACATTGTGCTTTTCATTTTTCAGTTCTTCTGACAGATCAGAAGAACTGTAAAATAAAAGGTGATGTCAACACGGCCAAACAAGAGAGAACAGACTGGTGAGGGTGGCCACAGCATGAGGATTCAACATAGTGGCCCAGGCACATAGTGGGGAGAGTATCAACAGCATAAATAAGTCTCACGGGCAAGCTGTCACCCTCGTCCCCTGATGATTATGATGAAGCCCTTTCTTCACCCGGGCCCCACAATCTTTCGGCTACATCATCATCCACTACTGTCAGCTCATAACTTATGTTACTCTCACCAGTCTCATGGCTGCGTCCCTGACCGATTGCAACACCTGCTCCCACGCAACTTGCTGGTAGTACAGTCACAGCCATACTACTCAGTGGATTCTGCTGCCTTTAGGGAAGTGATGGAGAGTGCTCAGCCTTGCTGGAAAATGCCTAGCTGGCATTATTTCTCCAAAAAGCTACCTTTGCTTTGTACTCTCACTTGGTGCAGAACATAGGCACTTTTGAAATCCTCTCTGTGTGGCAAGTTGCATGCCACAGTGGATTCCTGGAGCAGCTGTTATGGGCAGGGACTTTCATGGTCCATTGCGTCAATGTTTTTCATGGCAATGGCAAGGCAGCATCGCAGCAACAAGACCAGGTATTACTGACCCCTCCTCATTTCTGTCAGTCTGGTTCTTATGCCAGATGCTTATCACCTCCTCCACTTTCTCCTCCATGAACATCTTTCTGTCCCAACAGAAAGAGCTTGCTATCAGTACACTGACTTGCAGAGGCTGCTGTCCATGTCCAGGAGACTGTCCTTACATTTTAGCATTCTTTTGTGACAAGGAATTCCTTTGTGGACTTGTACCAACAGTCTACCATTGCACAACTTGATATGTGATGTTCCAACTCACATTGCATATGCAAGAGTGTGCATAAGAAGTGTAAAGTGGTAGATGATTGTGTCATGCACCAGACCACCTTAGCAGGAAGCAGATGTTGTTTTGAAGTCAAGCAATGACAGCTCATCAGAGACGCATGTCATGTACTCAGACCTGCAAAATTTGTCAATAGGAACAACTGTGGCTTCAACAATGTCACACCCTTCAATATTTTTCTTAGAGTAGATGCTCATGCTTGTACAACAAGGGATTTCTGAAGAAGAACAGCTTAAGCATCTTGCTTGAGGACAATGCTGATTATGATAATAATGATGACATTGGCCATGATGACCAATCATCTTGCTGGGGGGCAGAGCTAGAAAGATCTGAGTCCTGGCATGGTGGCGAGCATGAGAAGCTGTATATTTGCTTTCTTATGTATTGACAGCTGTATCCTTTCCATCAAGTAATGATTACTAGATAGCCATGCTTTTAGACCCTCAATATCAAAGCACCACTGGGGTTTCCTGTTGCCAAAAGAAAGTCCAAATTATTTTATTACCAGGTTATACTGTGTACACAGCTTGCTTGCTGCAGCTTTTGGTGAGTAGATGCCTGTTACCTGTGTGTCTTACCTGGAGATCCCTCTCTGCCCTCTCGCAGAGTGACCCAGCTCCCACTGTTTCCACTACCAAAAGCAGAGAAGCCACAGCAGCAGTCAGTTCAGATGAAGCATTTCGTTTTCATGCCCCACGCCAGGCTGATGCAAATCAGCAAACTGAGACATATTTCCTTAACAGCAAGGTTCAGAACTGCCTGGACTGTAGTCTTTTTCTTGCGCATACTGTGTTCCCTTACCTCATGGACCTTTGGGCAAGAAGATTGTACCAGTGGCTATCATTTTAGATTTTAAAGTTTTCAGCACAGCAGGTTGTCATGCTGAAACAGTCCAAGTTGTCCATCGCCAGCTTACAAAACATAACTTTTCACAAAATGGATAAGGCCAATGAATACCGTAGATCTGCCATTGCTGATGATGCCTCATCCTGCTGTCCTCCTGCCTACAGTACCATATGGCTGCTGCAGCTGCCGCCTTTGTATCTGTTACTCCTTATTCCTAATGCCCTACTGCCACTAACATTCCCCCTAAACAGGTGCCAATATTGCTACCACTACCCCAACACAGCCGCACACACTTTTACTTACTGCCTTGTCTGTTTCAAGCTGTGCTGCTACTGCTGGAGCTACTATTGCCACTATTACTTGTCAGGTCTGGTCATCGGAGAACATAGGGTCTATGTTTTGCTTGGTATTCTGAGTTTTTGTGTGTTTATGTTTAGTGCCTACGCCTTGCCTTGAACCATGTTCACACTGTGGGTTGTTTTAGAGCCAACGCCCAGCTTCATGTTTGGTTTGTCTACTCAGGGTTAATACTCAGGTGCTGGCTGAGTGGCTTCTCTGAATCTGGTCCATTCAGAACCTGGGGGTGGGATATCTTCCTGCTTATATACCTATCTTTCTCTCTGCTCCTTGCTGGTTTTTGCAATTCCTTGCTATTCCTGCTTGCGTTGTTTTGTGTATCCTGACTGCTGATTTGACCCTTGGCTTGTATCTGACTTCTCTACCGTCTTCCGATTTTGTACTTTGTTATTCCTGGTTTTGACGTGGCTTCAGGACGATCCATTTGGTGTTTTGTCTGTCTTGTTTGTTGTTCCCTGCACCTTATACAGTGTATTTCGCAGTCCTCGTGGTTGTCGCCCCACGGTTTAGCGTGGGTGAGGCAATAGGCAGGGACAGAGGGTTGGGTAGGGACAGAGGGTTGGGTAAGCTCAGGGCACACGCTCCTCTGTTGTCTGTTTATCCCAACCTTGACATTACTCCTACATGTATATGCAGTACAGACCAAAAGTTTGGACATACCTTCTCATTCAAAGAGTTTTCTGTATTTTCATGACTATGAAAATTGTAGATTTACACTGAAGGCATCAAAACTATGAATTAACACATGTGGAATTATATACTTAACAAAAAAGTGTGAAACAACTGAAAATATGTCTTACATTCTAGGTTCTTCAAAGTAGCCACCTTTTGCTTTGATTACTGCTTTGCACACTCTTGGCATTTTCTTGATGAGCTTCAAGAGGTAGTCACCTGAAATGGTTTTCACTTCACAGGTGTGCCCTGTCAGGTTTAATAAGTGGGATTTCTTGCCTTATAAATGGGGTTGGGACCATGAGTTGTGTTGGGCAGAAGTCAGGTGGATACACAGCTGATAGTCCTACTGAATAGACTGTTAGAATTTGTATTATGGCAAGAAAAAAGCAGCTAAGTAAAGAAAAACGAGTGGCCATCATTACTTTAAGAAATGAAGGTCAGTCAGCCCGAAAAATTGGGAAAACTTTGAAAGTGTCCCCAAGTGCAGTCGCAAAAACCATCACGCGCTACAAAGAAACTGGCTGACATGAGGACCGCCCCAGGAAAGGAAGACCAAGAGTCACCTCTGCTGCGGAGGATAAGTTCATCCGAGTCACCAGCCTCAGAAATCGCAGATTAACAGCAGCTCAGATTAGAGACCAGGTCAATGCCACACAGATTTCTAGCAGCAGACACATCTCTACAACAACTGTTAAGAGGAGACTGTGTGCAGCAGGCCTTCATGGTAAAATAGCTGCTAGGAAACCACAGCTAAGGACAGGAAACAAGCAGAAGAGACTTGTTTGGGCTAAAGAACACAAGGAATGGATATTAGACCAGTGGAAATCTGTGCTTTGGTCTGATGAGTTAAAATTTGAGATCTTTGGTTCCAACCACCTTGTCTTTGTGCGACGCAGAAAAGGTGAACGGATGGACTCTACATGCCTGGTTCCCACCGTGAAGCATGGAGGAGGAGGTGTGATGGTGTGGGTGAGCTTTGCTGGTGACACTGTTGGGGATTTATTCAAAATTGAAGGCATACTGAACCAGCATGGCTACCACAGCATCTTGCAGCGGCATGCTGTTCCATCCGGTTTGCGTTTAGTTGGACCATCATTTATTTATCAACAGGACAATACAGATACAGAAAATACAGAAAACTCTTTGAATGAGAAGGTGTGTCCAAACTTTTGGTCTGTACTGTATGTGCAGGTATTCTGTCCCCTTAAGACATAATTTCTGGATGCTTGGGCTGAGCAAAACAATGTATTTTTCCCATAACAATATGTTTTTTTTTTTAACACCATCTGCCCCCAATAAGGTACAATATTTGGAAGGTTTATAATTAGAGTTCAGCGAACGTGCTCTTTACTGCTCAGATCCACTGCGCTTGCATGGCCGCAGCCATCCGGATCCATCCTCCTCACCCGACTGCAAGTCAGTTGGGACGGATCCGTTTGGTATGACACACTTGTGTGTCATACCAAACGGATCCGCCCCCATTGACTTACAGTCAGGTGAGGACGGATCCGGATGCTTGCGGCCATGTGAACGCAGGGGATCCGAGCACTACAGTGCTCGTTACGAGCATGTTCGCTCAACTCTATTTATAATATGATAAGGCATAACATATGCAACAGTGCAGTGATTTTAAGGATACTATTTGCTAACACATAATAATGTGATTCGTCAGTGTATAAGTACAGTACAGTAGATTTGTATGTTCAGTTTACAGCAAGAAGGCATTTAGAGAGTGTTAATCATGATAAGAATGTCTGGTAGGAACACTGCTGTCTTAACCTCCCATTATAAAAAGTAAAATGTTACCTTGTTGGCCGAGAGGAGCAAGAGAGTGTGTCCCTGTGAGGTTAGGTCATGCAGACCTCATTTTAGATCTATAGAGCTAAAGATCATCTCCTTTTCACAGGAGATAAAAAGTTCAGTTTGATGCCCTACTTCTGTATCTAAACCTCCTGTTTAAGGCAATGTTTTTTTAGGTGACTATTTCACACAGCACCTGGACACATGCCCTATTTGCTCCCCTAAAGCTACATCCCTAAAGAATGTCTATAGATTGACTTTGTAAAACTAGATATTAGAAGTGAGTGAATTTAACAAAATTATTTACAGGTGATATTCGGTCAAATCAACTTTCAAATACAATATAATCCTAATAAATTGTATCTAAAAAGAAAATGCCTCAATTGTGCTGAAAGGTTGTGCATAACACTCTGAAGTTGCTTAGGACTATATGAAACCTCTTTCAAGCATTTTAATGCCAAGACAATATTAGTAATGTCAAAGTGACAACATCATAATGTTATGGGTAAATGGTAACAAATATTTAAAAACACACTACACTGCCAAATTGATGGAATACTGTCTTCTTCCATGTCTTCTGAACTGTAAAATAGTGTGACCATTTTGTGCTATTCATGTTGGACAAATTAGATTTGTTGGAAGATAACATTTTTGGTAAATTTCTAACAAATTTGATTATTTTACAATCAAATTGTGCATCTCTACTAGACATACATGTTACACCAACAACTGAGAAAATCTGATGTGTGTGAGAATTTAGGTTAAAGACAAAACAACCAATTTTATGAAAAAAAAATCTGAGAAAAATTACAGGAACACAATGTATTAGCTAAATAAAGGAAATAATGCTAAGCATGGTTTATAGACACAAAACAAATAGATTTCTCTGTAACATTACAGTGCTTTAAATATATATCACCTAGACGATGCATGCTTTATGAAAGTGTCTGTATCTTTTCAAAGTTTGAAAATACAATTTTAGAGTCAAGGACAAAAGTCATTGATTGATACACAGACCCCTGTTAATCAAAGCAGTGAACTGCGTCAGCATTACATATTTCTCATTTAGTCTGCCTCCTAAATGAGGGCATAAACACCTGTTCTCGCAACAGGAGGTATTTGTTTATGATAGTTGTCCCACTGAGTTTTAATCAGTCTACAGCTGCTGAAGCCAGCAGAGTCAACATACACAGTAATAATGTATGTTTGTATGTATGGATGCTTGAATAGATGCACTTTTAAGCAGAAATACAGACATTTTCTCTCATTTAAGAATTATGATGAAGGTTAGAAAATAATCAGATGCAAACAAATCTACAATACAGAACAAAAGTTTGGACACACCTTCTCATTCAAAGAGTTTTCTGTATTTTCATGACTATGAAAATTGTAGATTCACACTGAAGGCATCAAAACTATGAAATAACACATGTGGAATTATATACTTAACAAAAAAGTGTTAAACAACTGAATATATGTCTTATAATCTTGGTTCTTCAAAGTAGCCACCTTTTACTTTGATTACTGCTTTGCACACTCTTGACATTCTCTTGATGAGCTTCAAGAGGTAGTCACCTGAAATGGTTTTCACTTCACAGGTGTGCCCTGTCAGGTTTAATAAGTGGGATTTCTTGCCTTATAAATGGGGTTGGAACCATGAGTTGTGTTGGGCAGAAGTCAGGTGGATACACAGCTGATAGTCCTACTGAATAGACTGTTAGAATTTGTATTATGGCAAGAAAAAAGCAGCTAAGTAAAGAAAAACGAGTAGCCATCATTACTTTAAGAAATGAAGGTCAGTCAGCCCGAAAAATTGGGAAAACTTTGAAAGTGTCCCCAAGTGCAGTCGCAAAAACCATCAAGCGCTACAAAGAAACTGACTCACATGAGGACCGCCCCAGGAAAGGAAGACCAAGAGTCACCTCTACTGCGGAGGATAAGTACATCTGAGTCACCAGCCTCAGAAATCGCAGATTAACAGCAGCTCAGATTAGAGACCAGGTCAATGCCACACAGAGTTCTAGCAGCAGACACATCTCTACAACAACTGTTAAGAGGAGACTGTGTGCAGCAGGCCTTCGTGGTAAAATAGCTGCTAGGAAACCTCAGCTAAGGACAGGCAACAAGCAGAAGAGATTTGTTTGTGCTAAAGAACACAAGGAATGGACATTAGACCAGTGGAAATCTGTGCTTTGGTCTGAAGTTTTCAGTTGTTTCACACTTTTTTGTTAAAGGGGTTGTCCGGGTTCAGAGAAGAACCCGGACATACCTGCAATTTCACCCAGGCAGCCTGCCTGAAGAGGACATCGGAGCATCTCATGCTCCGATGCCCCCCCCTTGCCCTGCGCTAGATCGCGCAGGGCAAGGTCTCTTGTTTTGAAAATACTCGCTGCCGGGCGGGTACTTCCGCCCGGCAGTGAGTTCGGTGACGTCACCGGCCTTAATGGGCCGGCTTTAGCGCTGCCCTAGCCGTTTTACTGGCTAGGGCAGCGCTGAAGCCTGTCCATCAGCGCCGATGACGTCACCGACTCACTGCCGGGCGGAAGCCTCTGCCCGGCAGGGACCGGTACGTCACCGGAACCCGGCGAAATTCCTTTGCCCTGCGCTAATTAGCGCAGGGCAAAGGAGGGCATCGGAGCATAGGATGCTCCGATGCCCTCTTCAGGCGGGCTGCCTGGGTGAAATTGCAGGTATGTCCGGGTTCTTCTCTGAACCCGGACAACCCCTTTAAGTATATAATTCCACATGTGTTAATTCATAGTTTTGATGCATGCCTTCAGTGTCAATCTACAATTTTCATAGTTATGAAAATACAGAAAACTCTTTGAATGAGAAGGTGTGTCCAAACTTTTGGTCTGTACTGTACACGTTAGCGTCTTAGCTACTGATATTATGGATATTAAGAAGATAGACAATAGAAACAAAGATGTCTTTGTTTTCTGGAAACCAGAGTATATAAAATACTCTTTTTGTGTAAATAACTTTTTCCTCCTTTTAGTTATATATTAATTGGAATATTCTGCTGTTACAATGGCTACTGCTTTCCTTTGTGCATGGCCCTGGCTTCCTGTGTGTGAATTAGGGCCATTGTTTGTTGTAATTCACCGCAGCTGCAGTACTACAATGTGTAACCTCCTCTTGCTCCGTGAGCTGCTGTAAGCCTATTCTGAATTGCTTATCAGCCAGGGCTAATAAGCTCTGTTGTTTCCTAAATTCCTGGACTGAGCAATTAGTCTTTATAGATTGTGCCAAGTTGCTCTAGCTTGTAAAGAGCTATATCCACTTGCCTGCCTATGTACTGACTTCTGCCTGTTTCCTGGTTCCTGATCTTCTGCCACCTTACCTGACCTATGCTTGTTCTGACCTTTGGATTGTTTCACAGATTCATACAAACTCTGCCAGCCCTGACTTCTGCCTGTTTCCTCACTACGTGTATTGCCAGGTGGCTCAACAACAACAAAGGCCAGATCCCTGTTTAGGGATTAAAGGGTGAAAACCAGGGGGCCACCAAGATATCACCCTCAGGACTAACCTAAAGTCAAACCAGTTTGTTTGAACAGTGAGCTCACACATTGACGTGACATTGAGCCATTAACATTTATCACTGATTGCTAGAATGGTTGACCTTCATTTCTTATACTATGATGGCTGCAATGAGGAGTTGTATTGAGTAGACAAGTACAGTACAGTACACACCCAAGGCACATATGTAATGTTTGATAATTTGGGTAATTAATTATTTAATGTAAACTTCTATAAGGTAGAATGTGCTATTATAGGTGTGATAAATAAGGCTGTCAGTAAATTACTTATCTAGTGGTGAGAGTAGTCTGAAAGGAATTTATTTAGGATAAAGGGGCTATAGTAAAAAGAGAATTTAAGAGAGAAGCAAAGAAAGAAAATGAGAATACATGCAGGTAGAACCTACAGCACAGGGATAACTCTGAGATCTGGTAATACTAATACCATCTCCGATCATTTTGACCATTTTCTCTGGTTAGCACTTTTCTTTGCTACATCCCCTCACCAAGAGTGCAAAAGTGCAATGAGGGGCGTCACACTACACATTCTTTTCTAGTACAAAAAGTAATGTGAAAACTAGAGATGAGCGAGCACTAAAATGCTCGGGTGCTCGTTATTCGAGTCAAATTTTTCCCGATGCTCGGGTTCTCGTTTTGAATAACGAATCCCATTGAAGTCAATGGGAGACTCGAGCATTTTTTGCAGGGGACCAAGGATCTGCCTAGGGAAGGCTGGGTGAAAACCTGGAAACCTCAGAAAATGATGGAAACACCACGGAAATGGACAGGAAACAGCAGGAGCAGCATGCATGGATGCCTCTGAGGCTGCCTAATCCCACCATTACCCCAAATTCTCGGGCAACAGCCTGGTGGTGACCCTCAAGACAATTGTGCTGACCCAGACAAAGATGGGCAAGGCACATGCCCATCACATGTTAGTAAAGCACCCAACTAGGTGCAACGAAGGTCCATCACAGCCTGCGGGTGACACCACTGCCCATGCTGTAACTGCTGTTCTATCCCCCGCCCCACGACGCAGGCATAAGCCTGACACAGCGTGGTGACAGCTTGGTGACCAAGTTAGATTGAGGTAGCAGGTGAACCACCCAAAAATTTACCCTGACACAGCATGGCGGTGAACCCAGAGTGACCAAGTGAGACTGAGGTAGCAGGTGAAGCACTTAAAATTTTATCATGACACGGAATGACGGTGAACGTCAGACGCCGCCTGCATGAGATTAGGGATAGAGCTTCTGTCTGTCAGGGAGAGTGTTAGGGCCTGAATTTAGATGTTGCTTAGGCAGGAATCACCCACAAAGAACCCAACAGCCCTTCTAAGGGCTACAAGCATCTTTTTTTTTGTCTCCTCCTGGCTGCTGCATGAGATTAGGGATAGAGCTGCTGTCTGTCAGGGAGAGTGTTAGGGCCTGAATTTAGATGTTGGTTAGGCAGGAATCACCCACAAAGAACCCAACAGCCCTTCTAAGGGCTGCAAGCACCTTTTTTTTTTTTTTTTTTGTCTCCTCCTGGCTGCTGGCTGGGACCTGTAGTGCAGCTACCACCATCTTGGCTGCACACTGTTAGGGCGTGAAATTAGAATGTGGTTAGTAAGGAATCTTCCACAAAGAACCCAATGCTCCTTCTAAGGGCTACAACGACCTTTTTTTTGGCCTCCTCCTGGCTGCTGGCTGGGACTTGTAGTGCAGCGACCGCCATCTTGGCTGCACACTGTTAGGGCCTCAATTTAGATTTTGGTTAGGCAGGAATCACCCACAAAGAACCCAACGGTCCTTCTAAGGGCTGCAACGACCTTTTTTTTTTTTTGCCTCCTCTTTGCTGCTGGCTGGGACTTGTAGTGCAGCTACAGCCATCTCGGCTGCACGCTGTGCACAGCGACTGGTGGCAGAAGGGACAGCACGTGGTCCACACAGACCCAAAAGAAATTGCCCAAAGTCCTCTCAGTACTCATTTTTGTTGCTGCTGTACCTTGCCTTGCTGGCATCTGTAGTGCAGTCTTCAGAATACGTTTTTTCTTTCAGTTATATATACTACAGTCCAGTGAACAATTCTGTCGTGTGCTGTACAGTAGCGTCAGTCTAGGGTATACGTTTTTTCTCTCAATTAGATATCCTACAGCGCAGTGAAAAATTCTGTTGTGTGCTGCACATTAGCCGGAGTCTAGAAAATATACATTTTTTTCTCTCATTCATATATCCTACAGTGCAGTGAAAAATTGTGTGGTGTGCGTTATACTAGTGGCAGTCTAGAGAATACGTTTTTTCTCTCAGATACATTTAATACAGTCCAGTGAAAAAATTCTGTGGTGTGTGGTACACTATCCACAGTCTAGAGAATACATTTGTGGCCTCAGATATTAATTTGACAGTTTAGTGATTACACAAAATGTTGAACCCAAGGGCTAAGGGTCGAGGACGTGGGCGTCCAAGTGATGTAGGGGGGCAGAGGCCGTGGTCCTGGGCAGGGTGACACAGTACCTACTGATGAGGGAGCAGTGGAACGCCGCAGAGTTTAGCTCGCTAGCTTCATCTCGCAACTTACAAGGTCACGTGGTACACCACTATTGAAACCACAAAAGTGTGAACAGGTGATGACGTGGATAGCGGATAATGTGTCCAAGTAATTTATCCACCACCCAGTCTTCCACACAGTCCACCCACTTTAGCCAAGGGAGTAGACCTCTGGCTCCTCCAGCTCAACCTCCTTCCCCCCAGCCTGCCCCTTGTTGGGGTGTGGGAGTCGTTGCCGTTAGAAACAGTCCTCACTCGGGTCTTGGCAAAATAAGCTCAGGTTTATTTTTGAGCAAAAACAAAATAAATTAACAAAAACAAAGTTCAGGAGAATAAGGGGTTAAGTTGCAGCTACCTTAGGATCAAGTAGCACCCCAGCTCTCAGCTCATCCAGTCTGAACTGAAGATCCCTCCACCTACATACAAGTGCACTTATATACAATTTACCAGTTCCCAGAATCCAGCAGTCTTAAAGGAACTTGCATTTGGTTTAAAACAGAAATATTGCACATAAATCATACATTAAACTACATAAAACACAAAGAATTCTAGCTGTATCCTTTTAAAATAAAAAGGGAGCTTACAATCTATATACATTTTACCAAATTATACCAAACATAACATAAGAACATAAACCCACTAGGTTTGGCTGCAGCTTTGCCTCACCTGGCAATAATTAGCAGCACCCTATATAAAAACAGCACACCCTCTCCTCAGGTTTAGTCTCCTGCAGGTAAGTAGCTGGTAATGCTGTGTGTTTGGTGGTGAGGAATACTGAGCTAGTTTGTCTGTGGAAATGATAGTGGGCAGAGACAAAGGTTTGCTGGCCAGCATGTGAAAAAAGAGAGAGAAAGATACATACACACAAATTGACAGACTTGCTCATTAGTAACCCCTCAACACCCCTCCCATGGAAAATATGGATTGAGATCCGGCATACTCACAGGAAGTGTTTTCAGGACCCTACCCAAAGACACAAACCACTGCTCAACAGCAACCTGAGCAGTTGCTCTGTCCTGATGCCCAAAATTTAGAACTTTCGCAGTCTGTGGGTGATGAGAGTGTGGACTTAGTGCAAGTAGTGCGTCAAGAGGTGTCGGATGATGATGAGACATGGTTGTCAGACATTGACGTTGTTGTCAGGGCAGTAAGTCCGAGGGGGGAGCAGAGTGAGGAATCGGAGGAAGAGCAGGTGGATGATGAGGTGACTGTCCCGAGCTGGGTTGGTAAGCCTAGTCAAGACAGTGCTTCTGAGGGGGAGGCCAGTGCAGCACCAGAACAGGTTGGAAGAGGCAGTGGGGTGGCCAGAGGGAGAAGCAGGGCCAGAGCAAGTAGATCAGCAACTGTTTCATGTAGTGAAGCTCCCTTGCCGAGGCCTAGATGTTCCCAAGTCTGGAGGTTTTTTAAAGAATGTGAGGATGACCGACGGACTGTGGTGTGCAACCTGTGCCACACCAGGATCAGCAGGGGAGCTACCACTACCAGCCTAACCACTACCAGCATGCGTAGGCATTTGAGTGCTAAACACACGACTCAATGGAACCAAGGCCGTTCACCTCCTGCGTATCACACCACTGCTCCTACCCCTTTGTCACATGGTGGCTCAGCAAGTCAACCCCCCGCCCAGGACCCCGGCACGAGCACCTCCCGCCCTAAAACCACCCCTTCACCTCCACGATCCTCCACACCCTACACCAATGTGTCCCAGTGCAGCCTTCAGCTGTCTTTGCATCAGACATTGGAGCGCAAGCGCAAACGCGAATACAATTCCACCCACCCACAAGCACAAGCCCTAAACGTCCACATTTTAAAACTGCTGAGCCTGCAGATGCTGCGATATAAACTGATAGAGACTGAGGCTTTCTGCAACTTGATGGTGGTGGCTGTCCCTCGGTACTTGGTCCCCCACTATTTTTCACGATGTGCCGTCCCAGCCCTACACCAGCACGTGTCAGAGAACATCATCCGTGCCCTGACCAACGCGGTTACTGAGAAGGTCCACCTAACCACAGACACGTGGACAAGTGCTGGCGGGCAGGGACACTATATTTCCCTGACGGCACATTGGGTTAACTTGGTGGAGGCTGGGATCGAGTCTGACCCTGGTGCCGCTCATGTAATGCCCACACCAAGTATTGCGGGGCCTACCTCGGCCATGATTTCTCAGACTTATTATGCCTCTTCCTCCAACCCCTCCTCCTCCTACTTTCAAATACAATCTGTGAGCACGGCGCCTTCAGTTGGTAGCTCTAGGCGCAGCAGCACTGCTGTGGGTAAGCGCCAACAGGCGGTGCTGAAACTGATGAGCTTAGGTGACAAGAGGCACACCGCCCAAAAGCTGTTACAGGGCATCACGGCGCAGACCGATCTTTGGCTGGTGCTGCTGAAACTCAAACCAGGCATGGTTGTGTGTGACAATGGGCGTAACCTGGTGGCGGTTTTGCAACTCAGCAGGCTCACACATGTGCTATTATACACCAATACTATTTTTCCAAAGTAACAACAACCCATATAAACACTGCATATAAAACCTGCCTGGCCCACGTGTTCAATCTTGTGGTTCAGCGGTTCCTCAAGACCTACCCCAATTTGTCTGATTTGCTCACCAAGGTGCGGCGCATCTGTGCGCATTTCCGCAAGTCAACCACAGATGCTGCCACTCTCGGGGCAGTGCAACGGCGCTTACGACTGACAGCTCACTGACTGTTGTGCGATGTGCCCACACAATGGAATTCCACGTTACACATGTTAGCCAGGGTTTACCAGCAGCAAAGAGCAATTCTAGACTGCCAGATGACAACTTCCACAAGAACTGGTAGTCAGATTAGTCAGCTTCTTCAAGTGTACAATGAGGAGTGGACGTGGATGTTTGATATCTGTCAGGTGTTAAGCAACTTTGAGGAGTCAACACAGATGGTCAGCGGCGATGTCGCCATTATCAGCGTCACCATCCCGCTGCTTTGTCTGCTTAAAAAGTCACTGCTCAGCATGAAGTCAGAGGCTTTGCTCTTGTCACAGGAGATGGGGGCAGAAGATACGTTGCTTGATAGCCAGACCACCCTCAGGTCTGTTTCTCAGCACGTATTGGAGGATGAGGAGGAAGAGGAGGAAGAGAAGGAAGAGAAGGAGACTGTTGGCGAGACTGAAGAGGGTACCTATGCTCATTCCTTCTTATCTGTTGAGCGTGTATGGGCTGAAGAGGAGGAGTTGGAGGAGGAGGAAATGGAGAGTCAGCCTATTGAGGAGATTATTGCATGTTGGGACTCTGGCGCACATGGCTGACTTCATGTTAGGCTGCCTTTCCCGTGACCCTCGCGTTACAAGCATTTTTTGACAACACTAATTACTGGGTGTTCACCCTACTGGACCCCAGGTACAAGCAGAACTTTTCCACTCTCATTCCTGTAGAGGAAAGGAGTATGAGAGTGAATCAATATCAACAGTCCCTAGTGCACAAGCTGAAACTATCCTTCCCATCTGACACCGCTAGCGGCAGAGGATGTAGCTCTGTTGGCCAACTCGCAAGCACTTAAAGGGGAACACTCTCCAAGGACTTTGCAAGTTTTATGGCACCCCAGCAACACTATGTCACCTCTCCCCCAGTAGGGGTGGAGCTTTTCAGAAAGATGGTGAGGGAGTACCTAGGTGACCATACCAACATCCTGCGTGATCACTCTGCTCCATACAACTACTGGGTTGCACAGCTGGACACATTGCCCGAACTGGCGCTGTACGCCTTGGAGGTGCTGGCCTGTCCTGCCGCTAGCGTGTTGTCAGAGCGGGTCTTCAGTGCAGCTGGTGGCATCATCACTGATAAGCGTACACGCCTGTCAACTGACAGGCTGACTATTATTGAAATGAATAAAGCCTGGATTTCACCGGAATTCAAATCTCCAGCGGGGGAAAGCAGCTCAACATGAGGATTATTTATGTATCCTCTCCTCTCCTCCTCCTCCTACTTCTCTTCTTACACAAATGCTGAGCCAACAGGCAATGTTTCTGAGGGCCAACTGGCGCTCTATACAAACAATGTTTACGGAGGGCCACCTACAGGCTCTCTCTCCAATAAATTTGTTAATAGCGTCAACTACAGACACTCAAAAACAATTTTACAGGAGGGTCAACTACAGACACTCCAAAACAATTTTTTAGGAGGGTCAACTTCAGACACTCCAAAACAAATTTTTGGGAGGCTCACCTACAGCCATTTGACTGCAATCTCAGTCAGACCAAGGCATTGGTGGTGTCACCTCCATGCTGTGTCAGTGTAAAATTTAATGTGCTTCACCTACTACCTGAGTGTAACTTGGTCACTCTGTTGTCACCGCCATGCTGTGTCAGTGTAAAATTTTATGTGCTTCACCTGCTACCTCAACTAACTTGGTCACTTGAGTGCGGCTACTATACCGCACACAACAGAATTGTTCACTGCACTGTAGTATATATAACTGAGAGAAAAAAAGGAATTTTTAGACTGCGTCTAATTTTACCGCAAACCACTACATTTTTCAATGGACTGTAGTACATATAACTGAGAAAAAAACATAGTCTTTATATGGCGGCTATTTTACTGCAAAGCACTCCATTTTTCACTGGGCTGTAATACATATAACTGCAAGAAAATATGTATTTTATAGACTGACGCTGCTGTACAGCACACCTCACAATTGTTCACTGGACTGTAGTTTATATAACAGAGAAAAAAACATAGTCTTTATATGGCAGCGATTTTACCGCAAAGCACTCCATTTTTCACTGGACTGTAATACATATAACTGCAAGAAAATATGTATTTTATAGACTGACGCTGCTGTACAGCACACCTCACAATTGCTCACTGGACTGTAGTTTATATAATTGAGTGAAAAAACGTATTCTCTAGACTGCGGCTAGTATATCGCACACCTCACAATTGTTCACTGGACTGTAGTTTATATAACTGAGTGACAAAACATATTCCCTAGACTGCACTACAGATCCCAGCAAGCCAAAGTACAGCAGCAGCAAAAATGAATACTGAGAGGACTTTGGGCAATTTCATTGGGGTCTGTGTGGACCATGTGCTGTCCCCTTTCTGCCACCAGTGCACAGTGCGCAGCCAAGATGGCGGTAGCTGCACTACAAGTCTCAGCCAGCAGCCAGAAGGACAAAAAAAAATGTCGTTGTAGCCCTTAGAAGGAGCGTTGTGTTCTTTGTTGATGATTCCTGCCTAACCAGATTCTAATTTCACGCCCTAACAGTGTGCAGCCAAGATGGCGGTAGCTGCACTACAAGTCCCAGCCAGCAGCCAGGAGGATACCAAAAAAAAAAGGTGCTTCTAGCCCTTAGAAGGGTTGTTGGGTTCTTTGTGGGTGATTCCTGCCTAACCAACAACTAAATTCAGGCCCTAACACTCTCCCTGACAGACAGCAGCTCTATCCCTAATCTCATGCAGACGGCGTATGACGCGAGCAGCGCGGGACCAGATTCTTATATTCCCAGGTCATCTGATCTGGCCACCCAATCCCTGCTATCGACTTGTAGGGGCCCCACGTGATGCTAGGAGGTACCAAAGACTCTCCTGCATGTTGATTGGCTGAAAAAAGGCGGCTAACATGCAGGAAGAGGAAGTTGCCATTTCCTCGAGGATCGCGATATGCTCGTCCAAGTAGCGAGCATATGCGAATACCCTAATGCTCGAACGAGCCCCAAGCTCATCCGAGCATGTTCGCTCATCTCTAGTGAAAACCATAGTTTTATTAAGTCAAAGATGAGTGCTCATACACTACATAGAATATAGTATTGGCTGTTTATTAGCAAAGCTATTTTCCTTATCAGCCCCTTCCTTCTGTTTATTATCTAATCACTCATATACAGAATACTTTGTAAAAACTTTTTTTGCTGCTTTTACATTGCTTGCAAATACACATAAAAAGTGGAATGCAACACAAAACAAAAACAAGACTAGCAATAATTGCCATACAATTGGATGGACTTTTTGCGACTGTCGCGACTGTCAGACGCAGCATGATGCATTGCAACATCATGATTATCATTACAAAAAAATGTTGTGACTTTTCTTCGACAAGAAATTGCACGAAACATGTCACTGGATATCCTGAGGCTAAACGAGTTGGGAAAGCATGTTTGTTGATGCAGTGACAGTACCCTTAAAAGAGTATGGTCTGTTACTTCCAGACTTTATATGTAAAAGTCCAGTTTATTGTGTAGCCATGAACTGGACACAATTCAAATCAATTCTGAAACTGTTGCACAATGATAATTTACAATGCCTGCCCCAAAATGACCCGAGGTTTGACCTTCTATCTGTTAGGTCATTTCTTGACCACTTTAGAACCAGGTTTGCTGACATGTAGATCTCTGAAAAATACATCTTTGTAGATAAGTCCCTTCTACATTTTAATGGATTGTGAAATTAATTTGTCATGAGGTACATTAAATCAGGCCAATCCCGACCTGCAGTTAAACTTTCGGGAGAATATATCCTGGTGTACATCACTGTGCAGTGCAGCAACAGGCATAGCTAAACCTTTCTGGCAGTTACTGTGCATCAGAATGATAGGCAGATCATATACACTCACCGGCCACTTTATTAGGTACACCATGCTAGTATCGGGTTGGACCCCCTTTTGCCTTCAGAACTGCCTCAATTCTTCGTGGCATAGATTCAACAAGGTGCTGGAAGCATTCCTCAGAGATTTTGGTCCATATTGACATGATGGCATCACACAGTTGCCGCAGATTTGTCGGCTGCACATCCATGATGCGAATCTCCCGTTCCACCACATCCCAAAGATGCTCTATTGGATTGAGATCTGGTGACTGTGGAGGCCATTTGAGTACAGTGAACTCATTGTCATGTTCAAGAAACCAGTCTGAGATGATTCCAGCTTTATGACATGGCGCATTATCCTGCTGAAAGTAGCCATCAGATGTTGGGTACATTGTGGTCATAAAGGGATGGACATGGTCAGCAACAATACTCAGGTAGGCTGTGGCGTTGCAACGATGCTCAATTGGTACCAAGGGGCCCAAAGAGTGCCAAGAAAATATTCCCCACACCATGACACCACCACCACCAGCTTGAACCGTTGATACAAGGCAGGATGGATCCATGCTTTCATGTTGTTGACGCCAAATTCTGACCCTACCATCCGAATGTCGCAGCAGAAATCGAGACTCATCAGACCAGGCAACGTTATTCCAATCTTCTACTGTCCAATTTCGATGAGCTTGTGCAAATTGTAGCCTCAGTTTCCTGTTCTTAGCTGAAAGGAGTGGCACCCGGTGTGGTCTTCTGCTGCTGTAGCCCATCTGCCTCAAAGTTCGACGTACTGTGCGTTCAGAGATGCTCTTCTGCCTACCTTGGTTGTAACGGTTGGCAATTTGAGTCACTGTTGCCTTTCTATCAGCTCGAACCAGTCTGCCCATTCTCCTCTGACCTCTGGCATCAACAAGGCATTTCCGCGCACAGAACTGCCGCTCACTGGATGTTTTTTCTTTTTCGGACCATTCTCTGTAAACCCTAGAGATGGTTGTGCGTGAAAATCCCAGTAGATCAGCAGTTTCTGAAATACTCAGACCAGCCCTTCTGGCACCAACAACCATGCCACGTTCAAAGGCACTCAAATCACCTTTCTTCCCCATACTGATGCTCGGTTTGAACTGCAGGAGATTGTCTTGACCATGTCTACATGCCTAAATGCACTGAGTTGCCGCCATGTGATTGGCTGATTAGAAATTAAGTGTTAACGAGCAGTTGGACAGGTGTACCTAATAAAGTGGCCGGTGAGTGTATATAGATGTTCACATCATCGTACAGACCACTAACATTCCTAGCTAACCCCTTTTAAACAAAATAAAAGCACACCATATCCTTCAGTAAAGAAAAAAAAAAACAGTGTGGCCCGGCAGGTGTCCACATGACTATTAAATAGAGCAAAAAAGGACATGGAGGCAGAGTCAATAAAGTATTGGATAAAAAAAAAGGCTCTTTTAATCCATGTTATGGGAGTGCAAACACATTCACTGAAATTCCTTGTTAGCTGTAGAATAACTGTGCATCGTTATTAGGCTTAGTTCACATTTCACTTATTTGGTCAGTTATTTTCATCAGTAACTGTCTTCCCAAAGCTGGAAAAAGGTCAAAACCACAGAACAGGTGTAGATCTATTCATGATATCTAATCTGAGTGTAGGCTTGGCTCCTGAATTTCACTCACAATAAGTGATGGATATAATTGACCAAAGTGTGAACTCAGCCTTACAGTCAATGTTAGCGTCAGCTCTAATTTATTTGTGTGGACTTAACCGTGCAGTGGCCCAAGATTCAAGTAGTGCCCAATGACAGTGGGGAAGGTGTCAGCAATAAGACTATGTTCACATCAATCTGCCTTCAAACCGTCCGTGTTTGGTCAGCATTTGATCAGTACTGGTAAGGCAAAAACAGGAGTGGGTCCAAAATAGAGATAATATCTGATGGAAATATTTGCATGTCTTTTGTGTTTTGGACCCACTCCTGCTTTTGGCTTCTAAATACTGACCATCTGATAGGGGCCTTATGGAGACTCGAACGACAGGACCCATATATATTTTTTTTTTTTAATTTGTTATTTTCTTCTGATGGAGTGGTGAGGTTGGCAACAGCATGAAGAGTCATAACAGTGGCCCATGAACAGACTGGTGACAGTGGCAACAGTATGAAGAATCACAATAGTGGCCCCAGGACAGATTGGTGAGGGTTCCAACAGCATGATGTGCACCCCTCTTGCTATTATCCTTGTGCATAAAGTATTATGACGATTATGTTGCGTGACATGCGCAGTCCGTATTGGTAGATGGAGCGGACGTGATGTAAAGACATGCACAGTTGTAAAGCCGAGACACCGGACAACACACTGTTGCAGCCACCTTCTAGCTCCAGGAATATTTTATCAAATGTTGTGTAAGAAGCTCCTTTGTGTATGGAGGAGATTTTAATCCACATTATGCTAATGTTCATGATTACTATTGAGATAACAACATTTATATACATATTCTGTATGTATTTAAACTTGAGAATTTGTGACATACATTATGGCCTGAGAAAGGCTTGGTATAAGCTGAAACATTGCTTTGTCTTATGTGTGGACTGGAATAAACTTGCAAAAGAGAAGACGCTGGTCACAATCTTTTTTTATTCTTTACAGTTTGGAACGGAGATGAGCCTGACCGCTGGTGGCTGTGCATCTTGTATATAATTGGTACATCGGTGCTGACTTCAAATATCTTTAATTCTGAGGCACAGTCAGTCTATGTATAACAGAACAGATTAAGTATAAGGCCTGGCAAATAAACTATATAAACTTGCCTATATTACACCGCCTGTTGACAATGAGTCTGATGAACCATAAGTCTATATATAACTGAATAGATTAATTATTAATGGCACAGCAAATTAACTAGGTTCACGAGCCTAAATATTAGACCAGCTGTTGGAGCTAAGTCTGATGCACAGTCAGTCTATGTACAGTATAACAGAAAAGATTAAGAATGAATGGCCCAGCGGGTGATTACACAGAGCCTGCACTGTCTCTTCAGTTTCACTGTACTTTCCCTACAGTGTCTCAACACTAGTTATAAATATAACCAATATATTAACAAGTTACTTTATACAGTAAAAAGAGCTTTTAACCTGAGATATACTATATTCAAAAACATGGCTACTGATTTTTGGGGAGAAAGAGTATTTTGTCTGAGTTCTCTAGCCAGGACTTCAGAAGGGAAGAATCTAAGGATTCTGATTTCTGACATCTGAAATATGAATTATCAATGTGGCCATGCAGTAGGACATGCAAGTTTGATGCTTGGCTGGATAGCTGAAGGTACAGTATAACCAGTAGAAGGAGGGCAATTGGGAACCCTCTGTATAAAGTTCTAGTGAGCCTACATCTAGAGTACTTATCAAAAAAGTCTTAAATAACATACAATTTATATAGCCTAGAGGAAAAAGGTATAGGGCCAATGTGATAGAAAAGTATGTTAAAGCTTTAAATAGGATTGAGGCGGGAAATATTTTAATAAGAAACTAAATATAAGAACAAGAGGGCACAATCAACAATTGTTTGAGGGGGAAAGCTCATAAATTATGTCAGAAAATGTTATTTTCCTGAAAAAGTAGTAGATGCTTGTAACAAACTTCCAGCAGATATGATTGGGAAATCAACATTAAATGCACAAGCGCCCAACATTAATAAAAGTCAATCAGCTCTCATTTGAAAGAGCTAACACAAGGCAATGTCAAATGCGCGGGGAACAAACAATCATTACATGGGTGAATGTACTGCCAACCAGGGAACATTTTCACGTTCACATAAACCATTCAATCAGCCAATAAATGAGTGTTTGTCAGCTGATCATAGCCACATTTACATGGTTCATTTATTGAGGACAAGTGTACAATGTTCATTCCTGATCATCTACTAGTATAAAGGAGTCCTTAGGTAAGAAAAGGATAGCTCTGAAAAGAGAAAAATCAAGTATTCTGCTTAAACCTAAAACTATGCTTTAATTTTTGGCTCCACGGGAGATTAACAGATGTATTTAAAAGCAAGATGCACAGCCAAATGAGTTCCCACCAAGTAGGGCTGAGCCAAAATGAGTGTAGTATCTGCAGCCTTCTCTAACATGCTTCTATGAGTATCTGAGAGGATATCCTTAATCACAGCCTACCCGGCTAATAAAATAGTAATTTAATCTTCAATAATTTGCTTCAGCGAATAATCGACACATTTATGCCAAATTTTGTTCTTAATACGAATTTATTTGGTCCAAGTTGCTTTAAAAAATAATCGTTGTTTTGTGAACATTCCTGCACAAATTACGAACATTCAGTCTAAGCATTGTTAAAAGTACACTACTGAACTGAATGCGTAATCATTAGTGTACAAAGTGCGTACGAATCCTTACCGTACTATTGACTCGCGATTGCGTCGCATGCATGCACAAAGCTAGGCCGCGGCGTACAGTCCTCAGAGGCAGTCCATATAAGCTAGAAAAGTAAGTTGCTAGCTATCCGGCTAAGTGAATAATTTACTAAAACAAACATACAATAAGTGCATAATAGGACACATTGCAGTACCTGAAAAAGAATACACACCATGGGCTAAAGCGATTGAACGTTGCTGAACCTTTAAAAACATTATTGCTAAAATACTGCAAATACATATTTATGCAAACATTTTAGTGCAATCAATTTCACATTTGCAAGCATAATAGGCTCAGATATACGAGTCTCTCCTCATGGCTGCTTGGCATGATAAAACACTGGAACACAGTTCACGTGAGGTAATTTTGTAATCCAAACAGTAACGTGTAATCCACATAGATAATTAGGGATGAGCGAATTTCTTGAAAATTCGATTTGGCTGATTCGCCGAATTTTACAAAAATGTTTGCTTCGTGACGAATTACGTTCATACATGATCGCGGCATCTGAGTCTAAAAACAGTATAAAATAAACATTAAAAAATACATTAAATCAAACTTACCTCCTTCATTTGCTCGCGACGGGCCGGCCGCCGCCATCTTGCTTGAAGATCTGGAGCAAAATCTCACGCGGCACGAGATTACATCATCACGCCGGCCGGTGTGGTGACGTCATACGTCACTACGCGCGGGATTTCGCTCGGGATTTTCAATCAAGATGGCGTCTGGTGGTCCGTCGCGAGCAAATGGAGGAGGTAAGTATGTATTTTTTTGTTTTTACACTATTTCAGGATAAATCGATTCGCCGACACGAAGCACAAGGAAATTCGGCTTCTAGGCAAAGCGAAATTCGGATCGAATTCCACTTCGTGGGATTCGATTCGCTCATCTCTATAGATAATATAAAATACTGGCAAACAGAGAACCCTTTTTGCAAAGGGGGCTCCCAAATAACCTGAGAAGCGGGGAAAAAGGAAAATAGCTGTGCTTAGGCGCAACTGGGAATTTTCTGCAGAATGGGGGGGGGAGCAACGGTTTAGGCAAGGCTGCAGCCAAGGAAGAACTGCCAGCTCCCCTGGCTGCTGCTGACTTCATTTTTCACGGTAGCTGGTACTGGATTACCGTGGGTTGGAATGTGAAAGATGATGTAGTCAGCTGACCCAGGTGAAAGGAATGTGCTGGTGGTGGTGGTGGCAATCCGGGGATCAGAGGCTCAGGCTGTGGCTTCTCCCTGAAATGGAGGGTGCCATCTGGTGACTCTCGTAGGCAGTGCATGTGTCCTGCAGGTGCTGGATCATCCGACCAGGTCTCAGCTAGCAATGCAGGTACCAGGGGCTTGGTCAGTAACATTAACCCAATGGCAAGGGGGCTTTCTGGGATGCCATTGGGGTATATTACACCTGATCCCCCACGTATAGGCTATGACAGGCTTGGGGCAGGTAAGACCGTTTCACAGACCTGCGGCCCACAAAGTACTCCTCTCCATCCTCGTCGTCCACAAGGAAGCCACTGCCTCGCTTGATTAGAAACGTTCCTTTAAGCCATTCCAGCGTAGGGTCTCCCAGCCTCGGATGGTCAAGCACTTGGATGACCTTGGACCTTGACTTATGTGGGCCATCACTGATGCAGGCACGATGGGATTCTGCCACATGGAAGGTGTTATTGTTCTCCTCCTGGGCGGCGGAGTGGAAGCTCCAGCCGCCTCTGCCGCACCAGCTGGCTCGGTGGACAACTCAGGTGTCGGTGGGATTCTCTTGATCAGTTGTGACACTCTGATCTTCTCTGGAGTGGCCGGTGGTTTGGGGTACTCATTACCAAACACCATCTCTCCCCACTTTGTTTGCAGTTGTTTCACTATTCTGTGGTATTTTGTTCACCGCTGGCTTGAACTGGAGAGGAGGGCAGAGTAATGAGCGAGGAGTCTCCACTCCCTATACTTGCAAATAGATAGTTTCCGGTGGGCCGGGCTGGTTTTTCCTGCTTCTGAGGGGGCGTATCTTCACTTTCCCACTCTTGAGAGGGCATATTGTCATTTTCCCTCTTCTGGGGGCCCGGGGGGGGGCAAGAAGAATGTATATGTAGCGTACGTAGCATATGTAGCATACGTAATAAATCCGGATTCGCTTTGGAGTAGGAAATAAGAAGGATTTGTAACGAATATATGAAGCAGCAAATAGATTCACTAATCTCTAAATAATAATAATAATATTTGTTATTTATATAGCGCCAACATATTCTGCAGCGCTTGACAGTTAAAGGGGTTAATGCACAAACAGTCATAATATAGCAACAGACAAGTCAATTAGTACAACAATAGGAATGAGTGCTCTCCTCGCAAGAGCTTACAATCTATGATGAGATAGGGGTTACACAAAATATAGAAGTGCTTGTTTTGTACGATAGTCCAGCTATTTTGGGAGAATAGGGGAGCTGTATGAGTCAGTCAGCAGTAATATATGAAGTGCTTCTGGGTGCGGTGGACGATCTGGTTCAGGGAAAGATACATGGGCTATATGGAGAGGAGTTAGATCAGGGGATGTGATAGGTCACCCTAAAAAGATGTGTTTTTAAAGAGCACCTAAAACTGTGTATGTTCTTGGAGCGGGGTGAGAGAGGTTCAGATTTTTGTGGAAGTCAGTCGTAAGTCATTGGCTGAACGGAGAGCACGGGTAGGGTGGTAGACAGAGATAAGGTAAGAGATATAAGGGGGTGTAGCACTGTGGAGTGCTTTGTGGGTGAGGACAAGCAGTTTAAATTTGATTCTATACTGTATGGGCAACCAGTGCAAAGACTGCCACAGGGCAGAGGCATCAGGGTAGCGCTAACATGCCTACCAGAGGTGTCCACCTGTCACTTAGTGGGGATTACTTTGCATCTCCGTGGATCATGGTGGCAATTATGCCACTGCCATTCCATATCACAGAACAAATATTGGCAAGCACTGCTCCCATACAACCCCAACTCACAAAGCATAACTCTTCTACACAACTTATCTCTAATGAAAGGAGAAGGGAATGTTTTGGGGAACTGTCTCTGTTGCCCCACCTGCATACCCACTCTGATTGATTTGTCTGCTTTGCTGAGCTTCCACAAAAAAATTTGATTTGTTACAAATTACTTCATCACAAATTCCTTTCCATTTGTATGGAGCCGGTGTGTCATTTAACCCCTCAGATGCCACATTCAAAGCTGACCTCCATATTTGTGACTCACATTAAGCCTTTCAGAGGTTAATCAGGGTTTAAAAAAAATAATGCCACATCCACCTGCCTGTGGAGAGGGCGTCCGCTCCCATCTTGATAGTGGAAAACGTGCCAAAACAGGTTCAGCGAGCGTGATGACCTCACCACATGATCACCCTGGGCAGACGCTGTGACGTCATCACTCATTATGTCACCTAACGTGCCCAGTATTATCAGAGGGTGAGGTCATCATGCTCTCCACAGGTCCTTTGGTGGGTTTTCTTCAATCAAGATGGGAGCGGATGGCCTTTTCGTAAGCAGATAGAGGTGAGTGTGTATATATATATATATATATATATATATTTTTTTTTTTTTTTATTTTCAGCCATCATTTTATGAAAAATTAATTTGCTACCGCTAAGCATGAGGAAATTTGGCTTAGTGACAAATCAAATTTTCCTGAAATTCAGTTTGAAATCTACTTTGGATACTTCAGTTTGTTCAGCACTAGTCTATACAATTTCTTCACAGTTCTTCTCTCCCATTAGTTCACTCACAAGCGGTATTTCGGTATTGCTTTCTGTATTGAAAGGCAGTCACTGTTAGACATTACACACTGCCACCTTCCAGCCTCTATTCAAACGGGACTGAAACCTTTGTTGAGACAACAAAAGTGCAACAGCCCTTTTCATAGCACTCTAAACCTTTGATTTTCCTTGGCTTTGCTGGGCATGACCAACATGCAGAATACGGATCTGAAGACGTGCTTCTGCATTTTTCTTTTTGTTTCAGCAAAGGTTTGGATCCCCTTTAAGAACCCTCTTGCCACTGACAGGGTTGTGGTGACACTGTTATGGTGCCACAATGCTTCCCCTTTAACAGAATCAGACTTAATCGGACCACAGACATCATGTGGTGATGCTGAGTGCCATCTCTTTCTTGCTCTTTCTCCCTATGTGGTAACCAGTGATGCTGCCTGCACTTGGCAGTATTCCTGTGTTTTGCATCTTACTGAGAAAAACTGTGAAGAAAAAACACATGCAGAAACAGTGGGGAGACCAAGACAGAGACAAAAGGTGAGTGTGAACAGAGAGAGACAGAAAAGCAAACATCAACAAAGGAAAAATATGACTTAAAGGAAGCTGACAATCCTATGTTTCCATCCTACTACTGTAAATGCAAGCTCCCCTTGCCCTCCCAGCCACTGATTGGCAGCATTATAACAACTACTAGAAGGAAGCTGTAAATCATTAGCATGTTGACAGCTGGTGTCTGCCTTTTATGAATACATCAGACTCCTGCCTCACACTACTGGCATCACATTGTAATGAATAAACTGTGAACTAAAACATGGCCACCACGCACCAGATATAGTCTTCTGCTTCTAGCTTTGTCCGTACTTTCTGAGACTGCTGCAATGTGATTGTGTGGTAGGTGTCAAACCCTCACTGATCTCAACAATCTGGAGGAGAACTCATCAATATCTGAATGGTGGACAACCAGTTTAAGTGATGTCTCTGCTTACAAAAGAAAGATGAACTCTGTAGATGCATCTAACTCTCTCTGTTGCCTTTCCCTTGTCTCTTCCTTGATGTTCTTTTGATTCCTAAAATGTTGTCACAAATCTGTGAAACTGCTGAAATTAGATTTTCATTACTTTGGAGATGACAGGTTTCCATTTATGGAATGTACTATTTAATGGGTGGAGTTTACGAATCCAGACAATCATGGTCTATAGACTCTTGAGATGTAAAGTCAGTACTGTTTAGTACCCTACACCATGGACCCTTTAAATAAATTATATGCTAATACAATACCTTTTTGATGAACTAGAAACATTTCCAAAGAAAGTTTGCTGAATATTTTTGTGTCAACTAGATCTTTATCATTCTGCCATTATATAATTTTGGGATTTGATTTTAATTTCATTGTTTGGAGTTTGTAATATTTGCTTTCATTATGTTAACATTTCAGTGTGGTTCAGTTTTTATGAAGCAATATACAGTGTGTTTGGAAAGTGTTCAGAACCTTTCACTTTTTCATGTTGCAACCTTGTTCTAAAATACAAAGGAAAATCAAGTTTCCTCCCATCTGCACTCAATACCCCATAATGTCATAGTGAAAATAGAATTTTAGAAGTCAAAATGTATTAAAAAAGAAAACTGTATCCAAATCCTTTGTTAAAACACTTAGAATTTAGCTCTGGGGGCCTCCCATTTCTCTTGATCATCTTTAAGATGTTTCTACACATTGATTGGTGTCCATCTGTAGTAAATTCAGTTGATTGGACATGATTTGTTAAGACACATCCCTGTCTATACAAGGTTTCGCTGCTGAGAATGCATATTAGAATATTAGAGCAAAAAACAAGTTACAGTATGAGGTGGAAAGAACTGTCTATACAGCCCAGGTACATGATTGTATGTAGGCATAGATCTTGGAAAGACTACAAAAAGTTCAGTTGCATTGAAAGTCCCCAAGAGCACAATGTCTTCCATAATTCTTAAATGAAACCAGAATTAATGATAAGTAATGGAGTATGATAGATGACCAAGAACCAAATGGTCACTCTGGCTAAGATCCAAAGATCCTGTGTATAGATGGCAGAAATTTCCAGAAGGTCATACATCACTGCAGAACTCCGCAAATTTGACCTTTATGGCAGAGTGGCCAGAAGAAAACCTCTCCTCAGACACAAAAAGCTGACCTATTAAAAAAAATAATAAAGTACTATCAGATTAAATCAATATTTATTTTTTGGCCTCAATTTTAAGTGTTATGTCTGGAGGAAACCAGTCACTGCTTATCATCTGCCCAATACCATCCTTACAGTGAAGCATTGTGATGGCAGCATCATGTTGTCGGGATGTTTTCAGTGGACGTGACAGGGAGACTGGTCAGGATTGTGGGAAACCTGAATGGAGCAAAATACAGAGATATTTCTAAAGAAGACCTGATTCAGACTTATCTGGACCTCAGACTGTGCAAAAAGTTCACCTTCCAATGACCCTAAGCACACAGCCAACACAACATAGGATTGGTTTAGAAACAACTCTGTGAATGTCCTTGAGAGGTTCAGACAGAGCCCTGACTTAAACCCCATCAACAATCTCTGGAGAGACCTAAAATGGCTGTCCACCAACAGACTCCATCCAATCTGACAGAACTTCAGAGGATTTGCAGAGAAGAATCCAAATCCAGGTGTGTAAACCTTGTTTGTATCATACCGTACCAAAGAAGACTGGAGGCTGTAACTATGGAATATCCTGAATAAAGGGTCTGAACTCTAAATTCTTATGTCAATGTAACATTTTTTACATTTTTAACACACTATGAAAAAAGTAAAAGGATTTTTGAAGCTGCATTGCAGCTTTAGAATATTTTTGATACATGCTTCATTTATAATACTTGTTTCTGCTATAAGAAAAATGAGTTTGTGTTGCATTCCTGTAGCATGGGCAATTCCATACACACATGCTTTGTTTGTACTGCTTACCCATTGCAGTACATATCTACTCAATTGCACATGCTCTTCTGTTTGATGTATAAATCTCTGGTTAACTAGATTTGTTTATGAAGGCAAGAAATACATATTTTTTTTGTTTCCCATGTTTTGTTGTGCTATGTTTTAACTTCATACAGTCACAGTGTATGTTTTTGTTTTTTTATATATTTTTAAGCTAAAAAAGTTACAAGAAAATCTCAGTTACAATAGAACACGTTAAGCTTCATATTACAAGTAAATAGGCTCAGACTACAGTTACTTGGCCCCATAAGAGAAAATTATTTTTGCAGCACAGTCCCTATCTTATCAATAAAGTCTAATAGGTTTTGAATCCAAGAAGTAGATCCTATTGGCAAGTGATTGGCTCCAAATGTTTCCTTTATCTTCTGGACCCTTAGGCCCCACTATATTATTAGAGCCTGTCCTTTAATTACTCTATATTGATTTGTTTTGCAACGTTTTGTTCACTGATGTTGACTGTTGCAAAACACCAAATTTGCCAACAGTGTTTTTTTTAACAATTGTTCTTAAAGCAATTTAGTTTTAAATGGCAGTTGTCTAACTAAAATTATTTCACTTTTTTTCTGTAATCTGCCATATCACTATTAAATAATTATACTTAAAACAAATTGAATTTTTATCTTTTTTTTATTTTCCTTCTTAGCACAAAATAATTAGCTTTGGGAAAAGAACAGAAACTGAATTATTGCAACCAAATTACAAATGACACATACAGAAATTTGTAACATTTATTGATTGCATTTAAATGGAAATGACTACACAGATGGAGTTATACAGAGCTAGCCATTTTAGAGCAGTCACATTTCAGTCAAGTCTGCTCTATACACTATTTTTAGGCTAGGTTAACATGTTTGATTATGGCAAATATATACCCCAGAAAAATGCAGCTCTAGGTCTATACAGTTACATACGTGTTCCATTGACTAATATTGAGAAAAAAAACATGGTGCCATACTACAGTAGATACTTAAAATGGTTGTGTAGTCAGCTGTATTCATCAAAACATTCAAAGCAAATGTATACCAGATATACGTATGTCAAAAGAGAATTCTCTCTTGTCTGGCTAATGATATTGGCACATTAGAAAATTTCCTATTACATGTGCCAAAGGCAATGATGCAAACTTAATTCATAAGGCCTGTGTATCCATACAAACCAAAGCCATCACTCCAGTGACTTCCGATAAAGCATCTCCTTTATTAAAGAAAATTAAAATAACAGTCTACACACTGTCCCAATAGTAACCATTGCAAGTAATGGTTACTGTCGGGACAGTGTGCAGACTTTTTGCATTTTCTTCAATAAAGAAGAAGTTTCATCTAAAGTCACTAGAGTGCTGGATTTGGTTCTTTTGGATCCACAGTCAAACTTTTGGCATGTCTGTACACCTGTGAGACTTCATCTTAGTGTGGTGAGCTGGTTTACTTTATTTGATGTCACTTATAGGGGCTATACAACAAATATAGCACTTATCACTCTTTCAATTGTAACCATTTAATGTGTCTTTTTATTGCTGTTAATACTGAGTGGAAATTTATATTTAGCACTCTAAGTTTCAATATAGCAAATACAATTTGGCACTTAAAAGCAGAATTTTTTTGCCTTTATTTCACAGAAATCCAGTGCAAATACAACCGTTAACTAAAGTGTCATTAAATAAACTAAATTTTGCATCTTTTAGTACCAGAACAAAACACTTTATTGTTTAAGACAAATACCATCAGGACAGCTTCTTGGAGCAGTGGAATATAGGCTATTGCAAATGGATTCAGAAGATGGACTCTGCAGAGCAGTGTAAGGGGATTTTCAATTATATGCTGTCAATCAAGGTTATCATGAAATCACTAAAACTTGGAAAAGGGCTAATTTCAATATGAATATCATAGAACTAATGGTTATACTGATTCCTAACATGATCCACAAAGATGTAGTTCCACAATATAATATTTTTCAGTAAATGTTGTAGAGGCAACATCACGAATGTTACCATAGCAGCTGCTATATAGCTCTAGTACAGTGAAGGTGGGTGCTCCATTGTGCAGAAGATTTGATGACAGTACCATGCATCTTTTAGTTACTCTTTATGCATGTGTGTGCTACTAGTGGGGGTCCTATGTATTCTAGTTAAATGCCATAGTAAATAATTCCCTTTACTAACCCATCCATATTTTCAAGTATAGTATTAATACTAAATATAAATAAGATACCCAATATAAATATGTAATACTGAGCATTGCCAATATTAAAACTGTCAATCAAGATCAAGACTCCATTCCATTTTCTGAATGGAGTATAAATGCTTACTGGAGTTGGAACTGCCTAGTGACTACATGCCAACAAATTTGTATATGTACTAAAACTTTGTTTTTTGGCAATTAGACCTCTACTGATAGCCACAATTGTTTGTTTGCACATCTGTTTCGGTCCTCTACCAGGCACAGCAATTTCTTAATAGAAAGTAACTGAAAGACTCCCTTTAGACCCTGACTCTAACCAATAAAAATGTCCATATAGTATCAAAGGGATTCTCTGGCCAGTATTTTAATACTTTTATTAAATACATGGAATGTTTTAATTTTAAGTAATATTTGCAAGATGCCTAGGTAGCTGGCTCCCAAAGATTATGTAGTCATGGGTGGCATATTTAAAACCACTTGGTGGCCTGCAGACTTTGTCTGAATATACAGTAGGTATCATTCCCATCAATCTAGGACATCTCCAGATAATTCCCCTCTTGCAGGGTTAAAGGGTTAAAGGGCATATCCAATCCTAAAAAAGCCCCCCCATATGCCAGGCCCCCCATACTGAATATACTTACCCGGGTCCCTGCTGCCTACACTGCTCCTAGTTCTTGCACCTCCGCTGCTTATTCTCCTCGAGTATGGATAAAAACATCCACGTTTGGTGGGGGGAGCAGCCAACGGCAGACGGTGAGGGGGACAAGCCTCCCTAGTATAGCGGGTAATTTTAGGGAGGCTTTCCTCATCCCCGCCTGCCATTAGCTTCTCCCCCCGACATTGGATGTTTTCATCTGTGCACGAGGAGAAGCAGCAGCAGAGGTGCAGGACCAGGAGAGGTGCAGGAAGCGGGGACCCAGGTAAGTATATTCAGCATACGGGGCCCAGCATATGGGAGGGCTTTTTTTAGTATTGGATAACCCCTTTAAGAATGAATAATTCCCTACTCATAGCATGACCAGGGCCAGAGAGGCTCTACTGTCATTAATGGATATTTTATCAAGATAGAATAAAGGCTCTGTTTTTATGGATGCTTGATTCTCACAACAGTACTTTATCTTCTGTGCTGCCGTCACCACCGTCCATCCATCTGGTTTTGGTAAGCTTGATTATGTCGCCTAAGAATACTACCTACAACTCGGAGTAGATGAAATATAACCTCTTCTAAGCCATCCAGAATGCCAAGTATTAAGAGTCATAATAACATCTCTCTATGTATCACATCCTGAAAAAAACTATAAAGTAATATTTTGCAATTACCAAATTGAAATTAGAAGCACAAAAGGATGTAAAGTATGTCACTATGCTGTTATGATTTGTGCCACCTCATTAAGCTGACCCAAGATTCAGAGGCAGATTTCAATGACATACTGTTTGCTTCAGTTCAATCCAATACACAAATTCCTTTATATTTTAGATATTGTGATGTAAGATAAATGAGCGGATGGGGCTCATGCTGCCTCTCATGTAATGAAATGTGGAAATATCGCTTAATGTTTAATGATTCAATGCTGCATTGAGTACATTGCTGTACTGATCAAACATTGCTTCATTTTTTAATTGTGACTTTAATCTTTGTTTCCAATTAATAACCAAAGTAAATTGAACAATACAGACACTGCTCATTTCTTTCTTCATTTACTTTGTTGTGCTCCACTGCAGCTTTCAATGCTTGTGATCACAAAACGTTCCATTAAAATATAATAAATAGTTGGGGAGCCAATTAATACTATTGTTTAGCGTATTCTTACTGTGTAATGACCTTCCCTTTGAGAAGTTTTTCACTTTTATAGAAAACCATTTTAATGTTCAATACTTGACCTTTTGCTATAAACTTTGAAATATCCCATGTGTTGTTATAAAAGGTTTTCTGCTTAACCTGTTCTAGCACCATGCCGCACATTTATGGCAGTGGTGGAATGTAGTTAGCGCACAGCCTCGTAAAAGTATGGTGCAGGCATAGCATGTGCCACTGACACTCTGCTGTAATGTGTTATTTAATGAGACATTGGCATGTCGTTTTAAAAAAACATAGGTCATTTATGAAACTGGTGTAGAACTGGCTTAATTGCTCATAGCAGATTCCACCTTTCAATTTGGATAGTTCCTTTGAAAAATGATGGGAAGTGTCTGGGCATCTAAGCCAGTTCTACTTTACACCAGTTTGATAAATGGCACCTATAGTGCCGAAACATGTGATAAATGGGTTATTTTATACACAAATGCCTAGTTTTACCACCACCTATTATCTAAAACAGGTAAACATTGCAACAAACCTCTTGTTTATAATAGAAGTAATATTTCATTGTGCGCAATTCAAATGCCCCTGACACCTTCACACTCCTATTTGCTGTTGTAATTATGTATGCAAATGAATCCAAATAGCCCCACATCAAATGGCCCTACAATCAAATAACCGTGCATCCTTTTCCAGTTCTGGTTGGTGGAATTTGTTTTATTACACATTAGGTTTTAAGGGTTCCTCTTTGATTGTTGTATAATTATCAGAACCTTGGTTTGTATGTTCAAGCTTTCAGTCAAGTGTAAACACTTTGTAAAGTATTCTCTATACTGTACCTAGCCATATTAATATTGGTACTTACATGTTTAGAACCTATCTGAAGGTCAATATATAATATGACGTATACTGGTCATTGGAACTTTTTCCAAAATAGGTTGGAGTTATAATCCATAGTATTTTATACTAACTGATGGGAAGTGGTATGTGTCATTGTGCATAAATAGTGACCCCTGTGGAATGATTTTCTTAAAGGAAATGTGCCACCAAAACTTATATCTGCCAGATAAAACCATATAGTGACCATTATCCATTTTTTCCACTAAGAAGACAGAGACTCAATTCATTTGGATTGTGTACACTTTTTGTTAATGCTCCTGGAAGGTGACAAATAACTTTTGCAATGTGCCTCCCCCCAGGGCCAATCGTGTTCCTAGTTTATCGGAATGCCACGTGGTATGGTGCGGCCTTAACAGTCTCTATGTGTGTCACTCTGTTCCTACCTGGATACTGTCGTTCCCCAGGGTTTGGCTCCAAAGCAATAAAGGGGATAAGTAATGGTGGAGGTGAAGAATAAATTGAGTTTGAGACTTTTATGTAGTTCAACAGTTTTACTTGAGTAAACTGCTATCCAGACAATATTCAGGCTTTGTCTTGGTTCCAGCAGGTTTTGGCATAAACTGGAAGGCACACTTGAGTACTCAGCTATCTCTCTCTATTTTGCTAAACTTGGCTCTATTCTGGCAGCTGGACTTTAGGACTGGTCTGGTATCCCTGGAGTTGGGTACCTTTGGTTATTGACCTCCTCACAATATTCTGTCTATAAATTGATAAGGAGTATTGGTGCCCTATGAGCTGCTTCCCTCTGGAGAGACGCCTGCTGCAGGAGGGGGGCCTTCCCTCACTGCAACATCTTGGCATATCCTTTCAGCTCCCCTGTCTAGACTGGAATAAACTAGAACTGCCACCCTTCCTTCTGGTAGGAAGCAGGACTGGCCCACCTCTTCCCAAAGGGGGAGAATGTAATGATAAGTTCCATTCTATCTAAAGCTCTCTCTCTGCCAGATACATATCGCCATCTGCTGGCTGTCATTTGTAGACATGGTTACTCACGAGACTCACTGCTGAAATAAGGTAGAGTAACAATACTGTATGTAACAAAAATTCTATCATTAAAAAACAGTCACCCTGTAAAAAACTTATATATGGTTACATTGACAGAAAAAAATTAAAAAATATAAAATGTAGAGGTAAAATAAATAAATAAATCCATGTCCAAAACTTTCAGGTTTTACTATCATGGACTGATGTTGTAGTAAAATGATCTAGCACAGAAACTGTCTCCTCTATCCTACCCTCTAATTCAGGCAAGGATTGTTTTACAGCTTTGGTTTTGCATATTTATAAGTATATCGTTGCCCCAGCTTTGGTTTTGTCAAATTTTCTCTAGTTTTGATCAGTATTATGTCTATAATAAAGAAGATACTTACAGGCAAAATCTGGCCAAAAAACAATCTTGTGACATATTATAAGCACTGTGCACACTCTCTAAAATTACCAACCAAAAGTGCATTGAAAAATTAAATTCTAGAGAGTGGTCTTCTCAAAGAAGATGTCTGGAATGCAATATTTCTGACTGTATTGAAAATTTGTCGCAAACATTCTGGCTTGTATACAGGGATAGTCTAGTATTTTTAAGAGGTTTCATCATCCATTTCTAAAGATACCATTACAACATAACATAGAAAGTGAACTTTTAAACTTTCACTCACTATATGCAAATGAGTATTCAAGTGTCTGACAGGTGTTCCTTTACTAGGATTCTGAGCACTAACCTAAACCATGCCACTGTTGACTGAGGTCTCTAGTGGTCTTTTGAACTTTTGATCTTTTTTTCTGTGAGACCACTGGCGACGTTAATCAAGTGCAGAGGAAAGGGGTTTGTGGGTGGTTACAACTGAAAACACAAAAATTCTAATTTGCATGCACCAAGAAATTCATTGCAATCTGCAGGCAGCATGTTATAAGGTAGGAGAGATTGAGCAGATTAATACATAGTTTCGTGGGAAATGATTCAATAAAACATGCAAATTATATATCTAAATTACTGCTATTTCTGATTTTTATTGTTCACAAGAAGGTGTTAAAAGTGTCTGACAGTTATCTACAGAATGCATACATAAGGCCCATTTATGTGGCCCAATGTATGGTTCATTGTACTGTATTGTCTGGGATAATCTGCCCAAAACTCAGGCCGTGCAAAGAGCCGTTTAGACAGAAAAAGTCAGAAAGAGGAGAGATATAAATGTGTAAATTACAACTTTTACTGAATCATTTTTCTTAAAAATATATCTCAATCTGCTTATATCATTCTGCTCTATAACATACTGCCTTCTCCCTTTTAAAATTTCATTTTCTCCGTTAAGTTACTGCTATTGGCAATATGGGTATTTTTTAACCTTGATTCCCTAACAGTTACTGTATTTAGCAGTGATAATAGTTTGTGAAGGTTAGAAACTTTTGACTGGTAATCTATAATGGAGGTCAGAATGCATTGACCCTTCCATTCTAGCTTTCTAGGAATTATACACCAGACTTTATTAGAGGGGGAGATTTCCCTTTTAAGTGTTTGCTGAATTAAATCATAGCACAGAAGCAGTCATACAATGATTTAACTATTTATAGTAGTGCTTGAAAGTTTGAACCTTTATACTCCATACTTTGACCTAAAACTATATTCAGATACAATACATACAGATTTTCACACCAAAAATCCTAAAAGATACAGTTAGCCAAATAAAACAAATGAGTCCAAGTCATTATATTTGGTTATTTAACTATACTAGAATTATAAAATTATTAAAATTAAAAAAAAAAAGTCAATATCACGTCTCCAAGGGCAAAAGTAGGTGAAACTATGATTAGAGTCAAGTGATATCAATCAATGGGATGACAATAGAGATGAGCGAGCACTAAAATGCTCAGGTGCTCGTTATTCGAGACGAACTTTTCCCGATGCTTGGGTGCTCATTTCGAGTAACGAACCCCATTGAAGTCAATGGGAGACTCAAGCATTAATGCAGGGGACCAAGGCTCTGCCTAGAGAAGGCTGGGTGAAAACTTGGAAACCTCAGAAAATGATGGAAACACCACGTAAATGGACAGGAAACAGCAGGGGCAGCATGCATGGATGCCTCTGAGGCTGCCTAATCCCACCATTACCCAAAATTCTCCTGCAACAGCCTGGTGGTTACCCTCATGGCAATTGGGCTCACCCAGACCAAAAAAGGCGAGGCACATGCCCATCACATGTTAGGGAAGCAGCCAACTAGGTGCAACAAAGGTCCATCACCCATGCCCATGCTGGCACTGCTCTCCTATCCCCAGACACATGATGCAGGCATAAGCCTGACACAGCATGGCGGTGACACCAACAAGTGATCAAGTTAGATGAGGTAGCAGGTGAGCCACCCAAAAATTTAGCCTGACGCAGCATGGCGGTGACAACAGAGTGACCGAGTGACACTGCGGGAGCCGGCGAACCACATAAACATTTTTCGTGGCCCTGTATGGCGGCGGTGACAACAGAGTGACTGAGTTAGTATGCGGTAGCTGGTGAAGCACCCAAAAATTTAGCCTGACACAGCATGGCGGTAATACCACCAATGACTTTGTCCGACTGAGAATGCAGTGAAATGGCTTTTGTTGAGCCTCCAAAATTTTTTTTCTTTTCAGAGTACATAAAGTCGACCCTAAGCAAAAAAAATTTTTTTTTTAAATGTCGGTACTTGCGCCTCCTGAAAAATTTTTAGGACTGTCTGTTTGACGCTCCTGAAATATTGTTTTACACTGTCTGTAGTTGACACTGCAGAAAAATTGTTTGGAGAGAGGGCCTGTAGGTGGACCTCTGGAAAAATTGTTTGAAGAGAGGGCCTGTAGGTGGCCCTCCGGAAAAATTGTTTGGAGAGAGGGCCTGTAGGTGGACCTCTGGAAAAATTGTTTGAAGAGAGGGCCTGTAGGTGGCCCTCCGGAAAAATTGTTTGGAGAGAGGGCCTGTAGGTGGACCTCTGGAAAAATTGTTTGAAGAGAGGGCCTGTAGGTGGCCCTCCGGAAAAATTGTTTAGAGAAAGGGCCTGTAGGTGGACCTCCGGAAAAATTGTTTGGAGAGAGGGCCTGTAGGGGGCCCTCCGGAAAAAATTGTTTAGAGAAAGGGGCTGTAGGTGGACCTCCAGAAAATTTGTTTGGAGAGAAAGCCTGTAGGTGGCCCTCCTGAAAAATTGTGGTAAAAGAGAGCCATTAAGACCTCTAAAAAATTGCGTTTTTTGGGTCATCGTTAGGCTAAGTCGACAAGGAGGAGGAGATGGAGGAGTAGAGAAGAGGAATCGGGTACATAAGTAATGTTAATCTTTAGCTGCTTTCCCCCGGAGGAGATTTGAATTCCGGTGAAATCCAGGCTTTGTTCATTTTAATAAGCGTCAGCTTGTCAGCGCTGTCAGTTGACAGGCGTGTATGCTTATCGGTGATGACGCCACCAGCTGCACTGAATACCCGCTCTGACAACACACTAGCGGCAGGGCAGGACAGCACCTCCAAGGCATACAGCGCCATTTCAGGCCATGTGTCCAGCTTTGAAACCCAGTAGTTGTATGGAGCAGAGTGATGGGTCCGGACGTTGGTATGGTCAGCTAGGTACTCCCTCACCATCTTTCTGTAAAGCTCACCCCTACACTGCCTAGACTGGGGAAAGGTGACAGTGTCTTGCTGGGGTGACATAAAACTGGCAAAGGCCTTGGAGAGCGTTCCCCTGCCAGTGCTGGACAAGCTGCCTGCTCGCCTCCTCTCCCCCGCTACTTGGCCCACAGAAGCACGCCTCTGCCGCTAGCGGCGGCAGATGGGAAGGATTGTTTCAGCTTGTGCACCAGGGCCTGTTGATATTGTTTCACTCTCATACTCCTTTCCTCTACAGGGATGAGAGTGGAAAGGTTCTGCTTGTACCGTGGGTCCAGGAGAATGAACACCCAGTAATCGGTGTTTAAAAAAATTCTTCTAACGCGAGGGTCACGGGATAGGCAGCCTAACATAAAGTCTGCCATGTGTGCCAGAGTCCCAACACGCAAGAATTCCCTCTCCTCACTGGCCTGACTCTCCATTTCCTCCTCCTTCTCTTCAGCCCATACAAGTTCAAGAGTTAAGAAGGACTGAGCATTGGTACCCTCTTCTGTCTCGCCAACATTCTCCTCCTCTTCCTCCTCATCCTCATCCCCCTCCTCCGATACGCGCTGAGAAACAGACCAGAGGGTGCCCTGGCTATAAAGCGACGTATCTTCCTCCACCGTCTCTTGTGACAAGCGCAAAGCTTCCGACTTCATGCTGAGCAGTGAGTTTTTCAACAGGCAAAGCAGCGGGATGGTGAGGCTGATAATGGCGGCATCGCCGCTGACCATCTGTGTTGACTCCTCAAAGTTGCTTAACACCTGACAGATATCAGACGTCGACGTCCACTCCTCATTGTAGACTTGAGGAATCTGACAGACCTGACTACCAGTTCTGGTGGAAGTTGACATCTGGCAGTCTACAATCGCTCTGTGCTGCTGGTAAACTCTGGATAATATGTTTAATAACGAATTCCATCTTGTGGGCACGTCGAACAACATTCGGTGAGCGGGCAGTTGTAGGCGGCGCTGCGCTGCCCTGAGAGTGGCAGCATCTGTGGTCGACTTGCGGAAATGCGCACAGATGCGGCTTAACTTGGTGAGCAAATCAGACAGATTGGGGTATATCTTGAGGAACCGCTGAACTATGAGATTGAACACGTGGGCCAGGCATAGCACATGTGTCAGTCTGCCGAGTTGCAGAGCCGCCACCGGGTTATGCCCGTTGTCACACACAACCACGCCTGGCTTGAGGTTCAGTGGTGCAAGCCACAGATCGGTCTGCGCCGTGATGCCCTGTAACAGCTCTTGGGTGGTGTGCCTTTTGTCACCTAAGCTCAGCAGTTTGAGCACCGCTTGCTGGCGCTTACCCACGGCACTGCTGCTGCACCTAGAGCTACCGACTGAAGGCGCCATGCCCACGGATGGTAATTCAGAGGAGGAGGTGAAAGAGGAGGAGGGGTCGGAGGAGGAGGGGTCGGAAGAGGAGGCATAGTACGTCTGAGAGATCGTGACCGAGGTAGGCCCCGCAATCCTCGGTGTGGGCAGTACATGAGCGGCCCCAGGGTCAGACTCGGTCCCAGCCTCCACCAAGTTAACCCAATGTGCCGTCAGTGATATAGTGTCCCTGCCCGGCAGCACTTGTCCACGTGTCCGTGGTTAGGTAGACCTTCTCAGAAACAGCGTTGGTCAGGGCACGGATGATGTTCTGTGACACGTGCTGGTGTAGGGCTGGGACGGCACATCGGGAAAAATAGTGGCGGCTGGGGACCGAATACCGAGGGGCAGCCACTGCCATGAGATTGGGAAAGGCCTCGATCTCTACCAGCCTATAGGGCAGCATCTCCAGGCTCAGCAATTTGGAGAAGTGAATGTTGAGGGCTTGGGCATGTGGGTGGAACTGTATTTCCTCTTGCGCTCCAGCGTCTGCTGTAAAGACAGCTGATCGCTGCGCAGGGACACATTGGTGGACGCTGTGGAGGATCGTGGAGGCGAAGGTGTGGTTTTCCGGTGGGAGGGGGTTGACTAGCAGAGGCAGCGAGTGACACAGGGGAAGGAGCAGTGGTGGGACCTGCAGGAGGTGAACGGCCTTGGTTCCATTGAGTGGGGTGTTTAGCACTCATATGCCTGCGCATGCTGGTGGTGGTTAGGCTAGTAGTGGTGGCACCCCTGCTGATCCTGGTGTGGCACAGGTTGCACACCACAGTCCGTCGGTAATCCTCAATTTCTTTAAAGAACCTCCAGACTTGCGAACATCTAGGCCTCGCCACGGGAGCTTCACTACGTGAAACAGTTGCTGCTGCTGCACCAGCTCTAGCCCTGCTTCTCCCTCTGGCCACACCACTGCCTCTTCCAACCTGTTCTGGTGCAGCACTCGCCTCCGCCTCAGAAGCACTGTCTTCACTCGGCTTATCAACCCAGCTTGGGTCAGTGACCTCGTCATCCTCCGATTCCTCAGTCTGCTCCCCCCTCGGACTTCCTGCCCTGACAGCAACTTCACCACTGTCTGACAACTGTGTCTCTTCATCGTCCGACACCTCTTTACACACTTCTTCCACTAAGTCAACAATGTCATCATCATCACCCACAGACTGCGACAGTTGGAAAACTTGGGCATCGGGAAAGAGGTCAGCAGCAACCTGAGAAGTGGTTTGTGACAGTTCCTCAGAGTATGCCGGATCGCATTCCAAATTTTCCTGGGAGGGGGCAGACTGGGGGGAAGGAGGTTGAGGTGGAGGAGCCAGAGGAGTGCTCCCTTGGGTAACGTGGGTGAACTGCGTGGAAGACTGATTGGTGGACAAATTACTTGAAGCATTGTCCGCAATCCACGACATCAGCTGTTCGCACTGTTGTGGTTTCAACAGTCCTCTACCACGTGTCCCTGTAAGTTGAGACATGAAGCTAGGGAGTGTAGCTCTGCGGCGTTCCCCCTGCTCCCTCATCAGCAGGTACTGTCTCACCCTGCCCAGGACCACGGCCTCTGCCCCCTGCAGTAATTGAATGCCCACGCCCTCGTCCTCGACCCTTAGCCCTGGGGTTCAATATTTTCTGTATATAAGTGTTTTATATAAAAAAAAATAAAAAATGGGCCTGCTGTACTGAAACCCACAAACTTGTTCAATCTGAACAAGTTAATATATAGGTGGATAACTTAGAGCAAAATTACGTATGTTATTACGTACCGTGCAGTATGGAGCAATTACACTGAAACTATTAGATTAGTGCAGCCCAGACAAATGTGGCACAGATATTTTTCTAATGTAGCTGTATCAGTGAGAGCAAAATACCTTTTTTAATTATGTGACGTACAGAATGGGTCACCTGGACAGAAAATACGGATTGTGCTTTGTATATAGGTGGATAAGTTAGAGCTAAATTATGTATGTTATTACGTAACGTGCAGTATGGAGCAATTACACTGAAACTATTAGATTAGGCAGACTTGGTCTGCTGAAGTGCAACCCAGACAAATGTCGCACAGAGATATTTATAATGTAGCTGTATCAGTGAGAGCAAAAGACCTTTTTTAATTACGTGACGTACAGAATGGGTCACCTGGACAGAAAATATGGATTGTGGTTTGTGGTGACTGGACGGCTGAACTGTGACACACAGAATCGTTCCACACAGCTGTATGAAATGGATTTGTATTTGCGATAGCTGCACTACTAGTGCCAGCCAGCCCAGCCAGAAAGAGAAAAAAAAAAAAGGGTCTTGTAGCCCTTAGAAGGGCTGTTGGGTTCTTTTGAGATCACTCCTGCCTAAAAAGAGAACTAAGTCCAGGCCCTAACACTCTCCCTGAAACGCAGCAGATCTGTCCCTAACGACATCCAGACAGCCTCTGAGCCGAGCACCGCCCGACTAGTATATTCCAGGGTCACCTGATCAGGCCAGCCAACCCCTGCTATCGACATGTAAGGGCCCCATGTGATGCTGGGTGTACCGCTGTGTACCGCTGGGTGTCTCCTGACTTGTGATTGGCTGAGTTTATAGCCGCCAAAAATTCAAAATGTGGGAGATGCCATTTCCTCGAGCATGGCGAGATGCTCGTCCGAGCATCGAGCACTTACGAGTACCCTAATGTTCGAACGAGCACCAAGCTCGGACGAGCATGTTCGCTCATCTCTAGATGACAATCAAGTGTGTGTGGGTCAACACTATTTTATATAAAAATCAAGGATCTATTAAAGTCTGATCTACAAAACCCATTTGTAACAGCGGCTGCTGTCCGTTTGATGTTTCCCTGTTTACAACGCGGTTCCGGGCTCCATGTTCTGCAGAGATCTGCTGCCGGTGTTTCCTAATTCACTGCTGCAGTCCTGGGCTCTGTCCTTGCATGCACTGTCTATCCTGGAATCTGCTCTGCAGTTTCCTTCCAGCCCTGAGCACAGCATGCTTCCAGCTTGTACTCTTTAGTACTTCCTTTAAGTCTGGCGCACATCACTTCCTGTGATTTATGTGTTAGCTCATGTGACCTTGCTGACCAATCCTAGCCCTTCTTTACATATATAAGTGGCTCAGCCCATTTCCCAGGTGCCTGAGTGCCAAGGTTCATGTGTCCTGCAAAGGTTGCTGATATCTCTGCGCATGTTCCTGTGTACCTGACTCTGTTTCTGGACTCTGCTACATGTTTGATCCTTGCCTGCTTGCCTTGACTTTCTTGTTGCCAACCCCGATTACCCGCCGCGGGTGCGGCGGGCGTCATGGTCGGCAAGTCTCTGCTGTTTCTAACAGCAGAGACTTGCCGCTACCTACTGTGTCGGCGGCGTCTTCCGGGGTGACTAGATGCCGTGATCACACGTGATCACGGCATCTAGTTGCGTCTAAACCCGGAAGCGTTCGCTTCCGGGTTGTGTACAGACACCCCGTGTGGCCAATCGGGGTGTCTGTACACCATATGAAAACTGTAATCCTCGCTGGTGAGGATTACAGTTTTCAAAGTGCAATTCTTATTCTGGCCACTAGATGGCAGGCCAGGATAAGAAATGAGCAATCCATGGATTTCTGAGTCTATAAAACCCAGAATTGCTCATAAAGAAAAAAAAAGCCACAATATATAAGCCCATATTTGAGCTTTCTAATAGTAAAAAAAAAATAAAAAAAAATGTTAAAAAATATATATAAAAATAAAAAAGATGTAAAAGTTCAAATCACCCCCTTTCCGTATAAGTAAAAAATAAATACCTAAATAACAATAAATATAGACATCATGGGTATCACCGTGACCGAAAACGCCCGTACTTTTAAAATATAAAAAAAAAATTCCAATACGGCGAATTGTGTGGCGGAAAAAAGCGTCCAAATGGTGATTTGCCGTTTTTTGTCGCTTTTTTTTTCTAAAAAAAATTAAATAAAAAGTGATCAAAAAGTCATACACACCCCAGAATGGTATCAATAAAAACTTCAGATCGTCCCGCAAAAAATGAGCCCCCATACAGCTCTGTACACATAAATACCAAAAAGTTATAGGGGTCAAGATTTGACAAGGAAAAAAAAAAAAAAAAGGGCAACTTTCTAATTATTTTATCACTATGAAAACGCAGGAAAAACTATACATATTAGGTATTGCCGGATTCGTACTGACCAGTAGAATGAAAGTAATGGATCAGTTTTAATGCACATCGAACGCTGTAAATAAGAAACCCGTAGAACTGTAGCGGAATAGCGTTTTCTTTGCAATTTCACCCGGTTTGGAATTTTTTTCCCGCTTCCTACTACACCGTATGCAATATTAAATGGTGGCGTTGGAAAGTACAACTTGTCCCGCAAAAAACAAGCCCTCATACAGCTATGTGACCAGAAAAATAAGAGTTATGGCTGTTTGAAGGCAGGGAGCGCAAAACGAAAATGCAGAACCGAAAAAAGCTCCGGGCGCGAAGGGGTTAAATACCTCCTGCAGACCACCCATAGGCTGGGGTAGCTAGGAGGCGTGTGCATAAGGAGGAGAGACATGCCTGCATACACCCTAAATGCACACAAGGAACTCTGAGCCAAAGTGCAAGCTCTGCTCAGAACCAGGAGGGAGATGCTGGCAGCGTGATTGCAGACGACAGCTAAGATCGCAGCAGTGGGGAGGAGTGAGGAAGCCCACCACCCATACCTGCGTGTGGGAACAGAATCGCATGTACGGGAAGCCGGGTTAGCAAAGACACTGAACAACAATGGCGCACATGACAGGATTGCAAGCAGAAAGCTACTGCTATCCAAAGAGAACATTGCTGTCCATCTGCAGTTTGATAAAGATCACCTGGACAAACCAATAGGCTATTGGAACAATGTTTTGTAGACATTTGAGACCAAAATAAAACCTGTGTGTTACGTTTGGAGAAAGGAAAACACTCCAATCAGACATAAAAACCTCATTCCTTCTGTGAAACATGGTGGTGGTAGTATCATAGTTTGGGCCTTTTTTGCTGCATCTGGGCCAGGACAGCTTGCCATCATTGATGGAACAATAAATTGTGAATAAACCTGTAAGTTATAAAGAAAAATATCAGGACATCTGTCCGTGAGCTGAAGCTCATGAAAACGTAGTTCATGCAGCAAGCCAACGACCATAAGCACACTAGTCATTCTACCAAAGAATGGTTAAAGAAAAATAAAATTAAAGCTTTATTCTCATTACTTTAATCCAATAGAAAATTTTGTGGAAGGAAACCCACCAACATAACAAAGTTCAAGCTGTTTTGTACAGAGGATTTGGCTAAAATTCCCCCAAGCTGATGTGCAGGACAAATTAACAATTACCAGAAACGTTTAGATGCAGTTATTGCTGCACAAGGGGGTCATACCAAATACTGAAATACTTTTTCCACTCACAGACATGTGATATTGGATCATTTTCGTTAAGTAAATGACCATATCTAATAATTTTGACTATTTTTTTTTATTTCGCTATCAATGATTACTTTAAGGACTCCCATGACAATCTGATGTAGTTTTAGCTCAAATTTATGCAGAAATATACAAAATTCAGAAGAATTATTAAACCACTGTATATGTTGTCTCAGATTAAGAACAAACAGGAACTTATATAATGTACTGAAGTAAAAAGTATGACAGCTAGTGTTTTTATCGAATGGTTATTCCTTTTCTGCTCAGTCATCAAAACCTATCACTACTGTCAAAATGCAAAATATAGTAAATGAAGGTGTTACTGTCAACTTCAATAATAACACATGAGGCGTATTGTAACATTTTCTTGACTGAAAGCAGTAATAACGTTGAATGAATGCTATTTAAAAATATTATACAGTAGTTTCATAAATGGTTTGCTTCATGTTTTTGAAATCACCTAAGGGTAAGATTACACTGCTGATTTCATCAATAGTAATGACAATAAAGGTAGATATAAGAAAAGCTCCACTGACATCTATAAAATATTGTTTGATGATGCGGATTTTCATGCAGCATTTTCAGCTTCCTGCAAGTAAAGGAGTTGTCTGGGTTTAGAGCTGAACCCAGATATACCCACATTTCACCCAGGCAGGCCTTGTGATATGAGCAGGGCAAGGGCTTCTTTGTTTTATGTTTTTACACTGCTAGGTGGAGGCAGTGTATTCGGCGATGTCACCCGCTCTGATGGGTGGGCTTTAGCACTTCCCTTGCCCTAGATCTCCATAAAGAGCCTTTGCCCTGCACGATTCAACACAGGCCAAAGGAGAGCATTGTGGGCAAAATTGTGGGTATGTCCGGGTTCAGCTCTGGACAACCCCTTTAACTCATTATTCAGAAATGCAGCACTGCCGAAATAAATAGAGTTTGACATATACCTGTCACAAGTACGTAGTATATGGGCTAATTTCACATATACGTTTTGGTTTCAGGTTTTGAGATCCGGCATTTAAGGCATTTATGGCATACCCATAGAGACCCATCCATGAATTGCTCAAATGCACAACCGTCTCTTTTTAGGTCACCACCTATATGAGACCGCTGTGATTTGCTGAACTTGGATGAGGCGGTTGATTGATGAGGTTATAGTGAACCCACACCTAATATATATGTATCATATAAATATTTGAAGTGGAAAAATCTATTTATTAAGGTTTACTAGAAAAAAATAGAATACAATATCAACTAAGAACTTCTTGCTCATTTCCTAACATTAAAAGAGAAAAGACATTCAAATGGGTCCTTTCTTATCTTTCATTTTGTCTAGACATTTGAACCCAAAATACACAACAAAGTCAGAAAAAAAATGCAATAAAATCAAATTCAATTTTTTTTATTGCTTTAGCAAACATCTTTTGGTATAAAAAGTTGCAAATACACACACCAAAATAAGAAAACCCAGAGTTTTTTCTAATAAAATGTTATTTGAGACACCACTTTTAGGCCTCCTGCATACAGACATATCCGTTTTGCGGTCCACAAATCAGATCCACAAAATATGGATGCAGTATTTTTAAATTCTGTTTTCTTGGGACCCACTGTAAAAAAGCCTATAATTTGCGGCTTGGCCATACAGATGTGGATGAAATCTGTGTGCTGTCAGTTTGTTTGTTTTTTTTTTCTTTATGCAGACCCATAGAAATGTGCAATCCACAAAGAATGTGTTTCGGACAACGACAAAAAATACAGTTGTGTGCATCAGGCCTTAAATTTGATAAACTTTAACTGCCCTTTCACTTCTAAATCACTTTCTATTTTATTTCTTACTTTTTTTTTTTTACATACATTAAAAACAATTATCATATACAAATTCAATATCTTTTCATCAATCCCAACCCCCCCATAACCCCACCCAACCTTGCACCTGGACCGACAAAAAAAAAAAAAAAAAGACGCCAATACAAGCGAGTCAATTTCATCAATTGCCTGCCTTTTCCTCTAGTATACCCCAGATTCGGTTCCATTTCTCCAAATTGTCATTCTTAATACATTTTATTTTTTCATAGACCCGTATCCTATACACAAGACTCTCCCACACTGCCTTAGAGGGTGGTTCTTCCTTAACCCAATATTTAACAATAGAATATTTATCTAGCGATAAATAAAAGCTTAGTTATCAACCCTTTCAGGTATTTATCTCCCTTAGGCTACTTTCACACTGGCGGCAGGCCTGATCCGGCAGGTGAAGGGTGCTGCCGGATCAGGCCTGCCGCAGTGACATGTGTGGAGCCGGAACCGCGCTCCAGCCCCACACATGTCACACAGTACATACATATACATACACATAAACATACACACACATATAGACATACAAACACACATACATACATACTTACATGCTCCCCGGCAGGTCTTCGGAGCGTCAGGACGGCTCACACAGGTCACGATTCCCCACAGCGCCCTCTGCTGGGCGCCTGGTGGAATCGTCATCTGACGATTCCACCAGGCGCCCAGCAGAGGGCGCTGTGGGAATCGTGACCTGTTTGAGCCGTCCTGACGCTCCGAAGACCTGCCGGGGAGCATGTAAGTATGTATGTGTGTTTGTATGTCTTTATGTGTGTGTATGTTTATGTCTGTATGTGTCTATGTGTACCCGGATCCGTAATGGACTCCATTGAAAGTCAATGGAGGACGGATCCGGTTACCATTATGGTCACACCAGACGGATCCACCCCCATTGACTTGCATTGGGGGTCATTCCGGATCCGTCTTGGTGCGGATGCCTGGACCGGAGAGCAAACCGCAGCATGCTGCGGTTTGTTCTCCGGTCTGAAGACGGAACGGAATGCTTTCAGGAGCATTCCGTTGTCTTCAGTTCAGTTTTGTCCCCATTGACAATGAATGGGGACAAAACTGAAGCGTTTTATTCCGGTATTGAGCCCCTATGACGGAACTCAATACCGGAATTTGAAAACGCTAGTGTGAAAGTAGCCTTAACTTCACGACTACTGCCTAATATGATAGTTTCTATATTCAAAGGGAATTCCACTCCCAATCTGTTTTTAATCCAATCATATATTTCCTGCCAGAAAGAAAAGATGAAAGGGCAAGATTTCATCAAATGTAATAGATCAGCATCTTCTTGTTTACATTTCAAACAGCATACCACCCTTTCACTCTTAAACTTCTTTAACACTCTAGGTGTATAATATAATCGATGGATAATACTATATTGTCCCCATCTATGATTCATACCAAAAGACACTAAACTCATATTCAAATATATTTCTTTCCAGAAACCCACATCTTTGTGCCCAATAACTTGTTCCCATTTACTTATACTAATGTGCCTCTCTACACTATAATATTCCATAATCGTTTTATACATTCATGAAAGTGTGAATTTCCCCATCTTAAATTTCATAATAGCCTCTATCCCAGAGTGAATACATACTCTAAAAATTTCCTTGTCGGGGTATCTACTAACTCCATGCCAAACCTGACGATATTGAAAAAAGTGTGAATCAGTCAAATCGTACCTAGCTTTCATTTGTGAAAAAGATAACATATTCCCTTCGAAAAAAAAAGTGATCTATAAGTGTAAACCCTTTTCCTATCCAGAATTTTCCTATCCATTTTATTTCTTACTTAAAAATTGGGTCACAAACCATATTGTACATTTTTAAAACCAGCACCTGGATCTGAATACCTTTGGAATTGCATGTAATTTAAAATTTTGTACAGACACTGAGTTATTCAATAAAATGCATCTGTATAGCTCCACCTGTTGTTTGTTTTTTCCCTTATTTTCTGTTCATATCACTGAGCTTGTCAAGCATCCTAAATTTAAATCTTCAACTTCCACCTGCCATATGTTATGTTAGAAACTGTGTCAGAGCTCATGCATATGACCATATGTAATTTGTGGTCCACAGAACATGGCTCCACAAAAAAAACAAAACGGATTACTTCCATGTAACATCTGTGTTGTATCCATTTTTTGTTTTGTTTGTTTTTCGAATCCATTGTAACAATGCCTGTCCTTTTGCAGAACCGACTTGCAGTCATACTGAAACGTAATGCACATGTAGTCATTTCCGTTTTTTTCTGCTGACCCATTGAAGTGAATGGTTCTGGGCTGCAAAAAAACAGAACAGACACAGAAAGAAAATATGGTCATGTGCATGAGTCCTCACAGGGAAAGAGCTGCAGCAGAAAGGACACCACCTCCAACCTGGCAAAGCAATTGGACCAATGAATGGGGAGATCTCTGGATGAATTTGCAGCACAGGGCTGGTTCTAGCTTTGTTAGAAAAGTCTTGTCATGTACTGTATGATGTCAGTTGTTGTTTCTTTTTTTTTAACATCAACTTCTTTAATTGTTTTACTCTTTTTTAGTCTTATGATCCTTGATATCTGACATATTCTCCATTTTTCATTTTCCTATCATCTATCTCCTGTCAATTTTTCTATCTATAACTGTATTTTATCTCTAGATTTACCATGCACCAATTCGTTCATTTATCACATTCTTCACAAGTTTTATTTTAAAAACCCGAATCACGGCTCTACCGTTCTGTATCATAGAATCAATATTAATATAAGAATTCAAGAATTAGAATTGTAAATAAGACATTCCCAACTGTATTGGTTCTTGAAGAGACACTTATCTAAAATGGTCAATTAGTTAATAAATCTGGGTTTACTTCATGAAAATCTCATGCATCTTTTCATCTAGGAATAAGCCTGTCTATTTTGAAGATAGTAAATAAAATTGAAAGACTGGTGCATGTTAACTACTTTTGGCGCAATGTATGAGATATATGAGAATTTTATATTACTCTTAATCAGCAGAAGTGAATTATGTTTTAAAACCTCTCTAGTTGTGATGAGCGAAGTTTTTAAAAATTTGATTTGGCTGCTTCACTGAACTATTTTTGTTACAAAGCACATTTCTTTGTAAGTAGCAGGTGCAATGACTGGGAATGACAATTGCGCCACCCACCATAATTGAGTCCCTCAGATACCGCGTTCATCGCTGATTGTGGCATCTGAGATTAAAAATGAGGGCTTTCAGGGATTAAATGAGATTTTGCACGGGATCTTCAGTCAAGATGGCCACAGTAGCCTCTTCACACTCAAATGGATGAGGTGAGTATACATTTTTTTTTACCACCATTTCAGGAAAATTAATTCATTACCACGAACCACAAGGAAATTTGGCTTTGCGGCAAATAGAATTTTCCCTGAAATTCGGATTGAAGGCTACTTTATATACTTTGATTTCTTCAACCCTACTCTGTAGTATATTGTTAGCATTTAAAACATAGTATGTAAATTTCATTTAATTTAAAACATTTTAAACTTATTTATACTTTTTTTAGTCAGGGCTCCAGTGACGAGATCTCCAGCTTAGGCACAACTGTGCCAGGAGAGATACACCTCTAAGCCATGCCCCCTAGTGACTCAACAGTGTCCTTAGCAAAAGTATGCTCTTTCTTCCCACAGTGGGTGTTTGATAGAGGAGACTGGCAATGGGCTGATAGCCCTGTGTACTAGTTTTCTAACTAATGGAGTGCCGAGTCATGGCCTATCAGTCTCTGATCCTGACACTACAGTAGGTGTTCTATTTAAACTCCTTTTTGGCCTTATACCACTGCCATTAATAGTCTGTGACTCACTAGTTGTGTTCCTGGTTGAATATTTGGGGATTATTAGTGTTTTACTTGTTTGTCCTTTTGACCACACTATCTAAAATATTGGTACTGGGTTTCCTGTCCGGTTCTGATCTCGGCTTGGCTATTTGATTACTCTCTGTCTCTTCATTTGGTATGTTGTTTTCCTCTTGGTTCTGACCCATTTCAGTACTACTAGTACTGAACTAGTAGTAGTTAGTGTTGATGGAGCACCTGTGTGCTCGTATGCTCGGGTGCTCTGGCCGAGCATTAGGGAGTGCTCAAATGCTCGACTGAGCACCCGAGTATAATGTAAGTCAAGGGAAGTAAACCATGCACGGAAGATCGGGGGGTGCCTGGTTTACTCAAGTCCCCCAAATTAAAAAAAAAATGTCCCCACATATTCCTTAAAAGGGAATTTATTTGTTTGTTATAAAATCTATCCCTGCCGAGAGTTTGGCCGAGCATGCTTGCTCATCACTAGTAGTAGTACTACTAGTACTAGTCTTTGTGTCATGTTTTTGTCCCTTGGTGTTTTTGTCTCACACTTTAGCAGAGTAAGGAACGTCAACCAGTTGTGGACCTGCTTCTTAGAGTTTATACTGCAAGTAGACAAGGAAAACTGGTGGGGTTCTATTTATTGCTCACTGCCCATGTATGTCCCTACCTACTGACATTACAGAAACTGGCTGGCCTGTTGCATGTGTTTGGCAGCTGAAGGCATCTGTGTTGGTCCCATGTTCATATGTGCTCAAATTACAGAGAAAACTAAGAGCGACAGGGGTGTTGTAACATCTACAGCAGTGGTGGTGAACCTATAGCATGGGTGCCAGAGTTGGCACTCAGAGCCCTCTCTATGGACATCTGTGCCCTGGAAAAAGTCTATGGTGTACCAATATGCCTTAGACTTTTCCTGCCATTCATCAGCGCAGAGTGCACTATGAACAACAGAGGCACCACACTGAATGAAAGCAGGCTATTATAGCTAAATAATAAAGTACATGGAAGATATAGTATATTGGTATTCCATTTAAATTGCTGTGTTGGCACTTTGCGATAAATAAGTGGGTTGTAGTTTGGGTACTCGGTCTCTAACAAGTTCACCATCACTGACTTAGAGGCTATGCTCTCTCTGCAACTGCCAAATCCTCTGCACTTCGATTGACAGAGCTAGATGTGTCTTTCACTTTTTTATTTAGGCATAACACGTGTTGTATATGGAGTAGGCTCAGCTCTTGAGCCTGCTTCATACACCCTCTTGCACTTCAGATTCAGTCCCAGGGTCATGAAGAAGTTAATACACTGGGCAGATTAATAAACTATGTAAATTTGGTGCAAAATTGGTGCATGACCCTTCTTCATTAAGCCACATCAATTTCACGCTAAGCCACAGCTACTTGTCGAACAAGTGGCAAAACATGTTAAGGCATGTGTCCCAATATTTCATGTGACCCCATTTTGCCCTTATAACAGAATCAATTCTTCTAGGTACACCTGCACACAGTATTTGAAGGAACATGGCAAGGAGGTTGTTTCAAACATAAGCATCCTAGACAGACTCGATGATGTTGAGATCAGGGCTGTTTGTGGGCCATATCATTACTTCCAGGACTTCCGGGGTTGCTGTCCTTCTGCAGAATAAATTTGTAGCTAATCAGATGCCCCCATGATGGTTTTGCCTATAAGGTGTCTGCCTATATGTAGTTCTCAGCATAAAGAAATAGGCAACATTGAGGACCGTAGCCAATGTGTTCGGCCAAGGAAACAGTGCAGCAGATAAAAGACACATTATGCTTACTGTGATAAACTGAGGCCTATTTCTGCATATGATTTTATTTATGTATTGTGTGATTGTGTATACTGTATGCCACCATTGTCAAATATCGTTTGCATGTTGCCACTTAGTCTGGACATGCATGTTGAATATGCATACCCTAATGGAGGAAATCAGATCATCATCCGACTGTTGGAAACTAATACTTTGCAAGTGGTAATAAAAATGTTTTCTGGATTGTACACTCAAGCTCTATGGAAAGGCACATGCCCTTAACAGCATGGCACGTCGCACAGACGGTCCAGGAGCTTTTCAGCTAAAATACCAGATGAGGACTAAAATATATAGTAAGCTATAACTCATCCCTGGTGCAAATCATATATTAAACACTATACTGATTGTGTTCCTCATAATGTGTGGCATGACAGGGAATCTAAATATCCCACTCCTGACAGCCAGCATTCCCTCATAACAAGCATCTAATATTTTGGGACCCCTACACCATTCATAATTGGTATTAAACTGAAATAAGCTTTAGTAAAACATATTGGGCCTCAGATATCCATTAGAGTTGACAGGGAGACATATTTTATTTATATTTCATGTTTAATAGCTGCGTGAGAGAGGTGGAGCATACACACATAATGAAGGCCTTCCCAGAAGACTGGGCCAAGAATAGAAGGGAGACCCCTCTTATCTCCAACCTCTGCTAAAAGGACATAAAAATGAGACACGTTGAACCTTTTGTGAACACAATTTGGGGATCTGATCAACATTTTGTTGTGTTCCATGTCCATGTTATTAAAAACAATTCTTAAATATTATTTTATAATAAATATAATAATATAATAAATATATTCACAAATACCTTTCATTAGTTATAATGAATGGTGGACCCTGCATGTGACACTTCTGTTCAGAATCAGAAGTTGTCCATCAGTGTCATCAGCTCAGAACTGTCAGAAATTAGTGAAACCCAGGTACACCCTTAAACTGTTCAGAGAAGTTTGTCCAGAAGTATTGTTCATGGAAAAACTGCATTCAAATTGCCATACCTTTGATGTGGAAAAAGGTCAAGCGACTCAACTATGCACAAAAACTAGGGTGCAGAAAAACGGCAGCAGGTGCTCTGGGCTAAGGAGTCAAAATTTGAAATACTTGTCAGATTTTGGCTGCAACAAAAGACAGTTTGTTTGCCAAATGCCTTGGAAAACTATAGAATTATGGGTGTCTGAAGGCAACAGTGAAGCATGTTGGAAGTTACTTGTAAGTCTCTGGCATTTCAACAAATGGATTTGGTCAGGATTAATACTGTCCTTAGTGCTAAGAAAATATAGTCAGATACTTTTCCATCAAGATAAACCATCAGGGAGACTTCTGATTGGCTCTTAATTTATTAAGCAGCAGGCAAACAACCCCAAATATACAGCCAATGTCATAAAGATTTTCAGCATAAAGATGAGCAAGGAGTTCTAAATGTAATGATAGAGTGTCCATGAAGAGAGAGAAGGATGTGAGCAAGCCAGCATTTAAAGAAGATCTTTGGTTAGTTCTCCAAGATGTTTGGAACAACCTGCCTGCAAAGTTTCTTCAAAAACTGTGTTCAAGTGTACCGAGAACAACTGATGCTGTTTTGAAGGCAAATGAAGGTTACACCAAATATTTATTTGCATTTCTCTTTTGTTCATTCATTTTCTATTTTGTTTATTGATCAAAATAAAATATTAACATTTTCTATTTTTGAAAGTATTCTTTTGACATTTGCCTAACAAGTTTGCATAGTACCGTATATTCAATTCATTTTGCTGGTATATTTGTATGTAAACTTAAGCAGTATAAATTAAAAGAAATGCGTTTTCAACTCTAAGAAAGCTCTAAAGGCAAAGTATGTGTAAAAATGAACAAAAGTGCAACATTTGCTACATGCCTAAGGCCAGGTATGACTTATCCAGAAAAGTTTTTAGAAGATCTTTGATGTGTTTGACCTTTTCATTCCATTTTTTTGGGTTTGATTTGCCCTTCATTTTTAAACATTCAGCATTCTTGAAATATATATCACAGTTACAATAAAAATTGAAAAATGTGCAGCTTTTAAAAGAGAATAAGACAAAACAAATCTGTCATTCACAGTAATAGAAGTCATTTTATTCTAGAAGTTTAACTGAAAAGGAACATGCATTAATAAGCAAACAATTTTTATTTCATTTAGATTTAAGAATGGCAGCTGAACTGTGGAATGGTGAAAGACATACTAACTCCACAATATGTTAAAGGTTTTAGCCATATTTACCCTTACGATTAAACATTGCTAGAGCCTAATTCAAGGTTCTTTAATGCACATTAACCTTCTAAAGGGCTTGTTTGGCCTCAGAAACTTTGGGAAAAGACATACCATAATAAAATCAGCATCTGTCATCTATTAGATCCATCACTGTACAACTTGAGTTCCGGTGATATTTGTGTACATGGCTACAGTGATGATGTCACATTGACAACACATATACATTGGCCTATGAGCTGCAAGACTGATGCCAGTGATTGGCTATAGCAGTCATGATTGCTGTTGGCATGTGGACATGTACACAAAGCTTGTCAGGAACAACTCGAGTGGCGGCATTGGATCTAACAGGTCATTTATAATTAAACCAGACAACCCCTTTACTGATGACTCTATTGCTGGTCTTAAATACTAGTAAAATTGTTTGGTCCTTCTTCTCTCCACTCATGTGGACATTTTTTTAGTAGTTATATAGATTGTGGACCACAATTTGTGGTTATGTGAGGTCTTATTTTTTATTTTTTTTCAAATAATGTTTTGACATGAATTTCACATATTTCACAATATGTTAGAGGGAAGCCAAGCTATAAATAAGCTAGGTCTGTGATGGCGAACCTATGGCACAGGTGCCAAAGGTGGCACTCGGAGCCCTTTCTGTGGGCACCCGCACCCTGGAACAAGTCTAAGGCGTATCAATATGCCTTGGACTTTTCCTGCCATTCATCAGAGCAGGGTGCGCTATGAACAGCACAGGAATCACACTGAATGTAGGCAGGCTATTATAGCTAAATAATAAAGTACTTGGAAGATATAATATGCTGGACAGTAGTATTCAGGTAGTATTCAAATTGCTGTGTTGGCACTTTGCGATAAATAAGTGGGTTTTGGGTTGCAGTTTGGGTACTTGGTCTGTAAAAGGTTAGTCATCACTGAGCTAGGTTCTCACACAATACTGTGCAGCAAATTTACCTCTCACCTGTTTTCAAGCTCAACTTCCAGCTACAAACTTAATGACAATGCAAGGATGGCACTAATGATAGTGATCTCTAAGACATGGTCTCCGTCCAGTATAATGGAAACCATAAGGATCCGTTATGCTTTCCCATAGGCTTCTATTATGATGATCAAAACGGAATGCCTCTTAAAGGTGTCCGTTTTGATTTTCGTCCTATGGATTCCGTTATTTTCCGTAATAGCGGAAAGCTAGAACGGAATCCCTAACGGTGATGTGAACGAGCCTTTACACTAACATACACTTATACCTACTTGGACTGGTTGAGTCTTCCTTTGAGATGATCAGTGAAGATCTTTAATGCTTTTAAAGAAATTAAATATTTCTTTTCATGTGGACAACGTGTTTCAAGAAACTTATGACCCCTTGTTCAAGTCTAGAAAGCAAATAGAATAAAAGCATACAGTATCTCACAAAAGTGAGTACACCCCTCACATTTTTGTAAATATTTTATTATATCTTTTCATGGGACAACACTGAAGATATGACTCTTCGATACTATGTAAAGTAGTCAGTGTACAGCTTGTATAATGGTGTAAATTTTGGTGTGCCCTCAAAATAACTCATCACGCAGCCATTAATGTCTAAACTGCTGGCAACAAAAGTGAGCACACCCCTCATAGTGCCCAATTAACCATTTTCCCTCCCTGGTGTTAAGTGACTTATTAATGTTACCAGGTATCAGGTGTGAATGGGGAGCAGGTGTGTTAAATTTGGTGTTATCACTTTCACACTCTCTCATACACACTCTCTCAAGTTCAACATGGCACCTCATGGCAAAGAACTCTCTAAGAATCTGAAAAAAAAATAATTGTTTCTCTACTTAAAGATTGCTTAGGCTATAAGGAGATTGCCAACACCCTGAAACTGAGCTACAAGACACAGATAGATCTCCATACAGCATTAAACCAAAGTTTTGAGCGTAACAACTTTGGATCTAGGATCCACAGCTCGCTTCACTCATCCCTAGTTACCATGTGTGGATGTTGTCTCAACTCTATGCATATTAATGATCAGGTTTAGTCAACTTGTGTAGGGAGCACAAAGCGCTCTCTCTAAATATATATAAATATATATATATATATATATATATATATATATATATATATATATATATATATATACACATGCACATAAAGTATAAAAGTAAAGCCTATTTATTATAGAATCTATTTATTTTGCAAACCTTATTTTGCAGACCAGTTACTGCTACAGTATTAATTAAAAAAATACTCAGACACTTAGGCTAGGACTGAACATCTTGGAACAAAGTCATGCTGCGTTTATAGAAAAACTTGTACTGTAGGCTCTCAACAGAAGTCCATTTAACAGAAGCGCAACATGCAGTAGAACATCTTGACTTATTTGGAAGGCATCCATCATTAGACGTAAATGAAATGTAGTCTGCAATATACATATGCATATGCTAAGTGGATACATATTTTAATTAGCCACAGACCATCTGGCCATACTTTTAAACCAAAAATGTACCTGCCTTTGCAATTAAAATATTTTGCACTATTATCTATATGTTTCCATATAGCAGAGGAGGGTTGTTAAAATACATTTATTGAGTATATGTTGCCTTCAGGAGAAGTTAGCTTTCAACTTAAAATATTAAATCAAGATTAGAGAAGTAGGTTTGTGCCATCTGCACTTTGTGTCAAATTATTTTTCCATTTAGATAGATAAAATGTAAAGCATTGCTGTAAGACTTGCAAAATGATCCACTAATATCTTTTACCAGAAAGGTAAGATGAAAGAGGGATAGTAAAATAGATAAATCACTGCTCTCCTGCTGCAGGAAAATGGGTTAATTATTAGTTTTTAATGGTATAAGTTCATTTAATTATCTTTGATTTAGAAGTGCAATAATTTTTGTGAATACTTTTTGAATTTTAGTCAACATAAATGTTGTGAGGAAATTCCATTGGTTTTCTTAAATTTTAAATTTATCTATTGTCTAATAATCATCTGTCTCTGTTGTATCTATCTAAAAGTGCAAAAAGAGTCATCACCCACCATAAATGAATAAAATATGTTCTTTTATTCACAAATAAGTGGTCACAGTATTTCAGCTCAACATTATAGCCTTTCTCAAGCATGTGCAAGAGGAAGAGTGATACACATATGAATCAATACATGATATACCGTGTGCGCCCTCCAATTTTTATGGAAATTACTGTATAAAAAGTCTATTATTGTCCATAAAATAGACAAGTGGGCAAGTTCAATAATTTGCAGCCCAGCTACATGGATGTGGACGGTTAATAGATGACATCCATGTCCCCTTCATAGAAATTAATGGCTCTGTGTGCAATCCAAAAAAATGTGGATTGGACATGGACGAAAAATATGGTCATGTATAAGAGGGCTTAAAAACATTAAAAACACATTTAAAGCGCCAAAACTTGGTGTTTCTCAACAATTAGCTTGACAGGATTGTCAAGAGGCCAGTCTAAAAGACATTCAGATGCATCATTTATCAAACTGGTGTAAAGTAGAGTTGGCTTAGTTTCCCTTAGCAGTCTGATTCCACCTTTCATTTTGGACAATTCCTTTCAAAAATGAAATGAGAAATTTGATTGTTTTTTTTACACCAGTTTGATAAATGACCCCCTCAATGTGTATGTGCGACATGCGCAGTAAGAGAAGGAGATGGACACCACGAATGCATAAATTAAAAAATGAATTAGAATGACAACAGCATGCACCATCTTGAAAGAGGCCAAGATGGCCAGTAAAAAAAAAAAAAACACAACAAAAAAAACTGTATAACAGCCATACAAGGATTTCCCGATAATAATACAACTCATTTTATAAAAGTGGAATAGGGGAGCATACTTAATAGTTAATATTGGAGCAAAATGTGTAAGTATCCCAAATAAAGGACATAAGCCTACTCACTGTAGTACACAGACCAGACCGAACTTTGTGTATTATAGAAATCCATCCAGAAGATGCACCAATCACTAGTATCACAAAATTACCAAGAGGGGTGTGAAAATAATGCACAATCCCTATATAAAACCCCTTAATTCTTGTTTAATATTGGACTCTGCTCAGATTCCAAGTGCCCACGGTGTGGGTTGGAAGGGGGCGGGTATGTTACACATGCTATGGTCATGCTTGGTTCTGGAGGGCTTTTGGTGTACTGTGATACAACTCATTAACTCCCTATATGCTGTTACATTGGATGAGACCCCATTTGTATGTGTATTGGGAAATGTGGAGGACCTGCAAATTACTGAGCCAGGTAGGGTGGCGGAGGCCAGAATGTTATATATGGCTCGCAAACTGATTGCCCAACATTGGCTGGACGAGTGCAGCCCCAGTAGAACTAAATATATAGCCAAGATCAACTGGCTACTTAACCTGAAGTGCGGGGGTGGGGTGGGGGGGCGGTTATAGGAAGAGGGGGCACTTGCTAAATTTGAGAGGCTTTGGGCTACTTGGATTGATACATCTGGGTTGGCATCCTGGGAATTTCAGCAATATCATCTGGGCCTGGTGTGAGGGGTATTGCTTCTGCCACTTTGTATTTGTGCCTGGCTCCGTGAATGGCGGTCTCGTGTGTGGCTTGAAGTATCCATTTTTCCTATACACTGGAGACGGGCTGTGCCTAGCAACAGAAACATTTTTGCTAATAATTTCCATTGTTAAATTCAAGCACACTGGAAGAAGTTACAGATGGGTGGGGCATGTGAACTTCATATTGATGTAACGTTGTTGTCACAAGTTAGTGTCTGTGGCGGATGGAGAGCATCTTTAGGACATTTTGTGGGGGGAGGGCATGGGGTTATGGGGGTTTTTGTATTGTCAATTTATTAAAATATGAATAAAAAAATACTTTAAAAAATGCACAATCCCTCATACAATCTGTATCAAACTACCACCATCTAAATCTATATACACTTATGCATAATGTAAACAACTCCCCACTATCAAAAATGGAAAGTAGACAATAAAATCAGGAACAATAGCCCTTATATTAAATTTCTGTATATTAGAGATGCAAATCTGTTCAGAGATGACCAAGGATTATTAATGAATCTAAAAATATACGTAGAAAATGTTGTTGTGCCATTCATAATTAATCTCTTCTGTTACACATAGAATGACTGTGCGTCAGACTTAGTCTCAACACCTGATCTAATATATAGGTGTCACGTACCGTGTGGTTATTGTGACACGTGTTTATGGTTGCTCATGTTTGTGCCCTGGTATACTGGATGTGGTTGTATGCTGGTTGCCAGGGGCAACGTGTAAATTAGTGGTGTCTCAGTTGTTCTCCGTGACACGGCTTCCATGATGCTCATGTTTGTGTCCTGGCATTCTGGCTGCGGTAGTATGCCGTGGTTGCTAGTTGCCAGGGGCAACGTGTAGTTTTGGTTGCTGGTATTTTCCCTTCTTATTGTATACTTCCCTCCTTCCCTGTCTGATTTTCATGGGGTTAACATATTGACCTGGGTGTGGTCACTAGGTGCTTTTATTCTGTTGTTACTAGCCTGGGTGGGTAGTTGTGGTTCAGCCTCCGTTGGTGTTGGAGCTATGCACCTTTCCTGGGATTCCATCTGCCCAGTCCTTGTGGCCACCTAATATGTCATACTGTCACGCTACGGTGTGGGAGGGAACACTACACAGAGCATACACCGAAACACTACAGTGAGATGAAGACCAGATCAGCAGGTAAGAAGCCAGTGGCAAGGAATACCACTGGACCAAATGCACCGCAAATACCAGGAACCAAATCCAGAGGGCAGAAACCCAGTGAGCCCTGTTCTTCACAGAGCCCCAGATGGTAGGGGTGCACTTGGTCCATTGGTATTCCTTGCCACTGGCTTCTTACCTGCTGATCTGGTCTTCATCTCACTGTAGTGTTTCGGTGTGTGCTCGGTGTGGAGTTTCCACACCCACACCGTAGCGTGACAATAGGCACATGTATTTAGTTAATCTGCTACGCTAGTAGTAATTAATCCCTTCAGTTATACATAGACTTATGGTGCATCAGACTTATTGTCAACAGGTGGTGTAATATATAGGTGTTTTTATGGTCTACAGTATCTGCTGCGCCATTCATACTTCATCTGTTACATTACTGATTCAGTTACCGTACACTATGGCCAACCGACAGTTGCCTGGGCCTTCCAAAGAAAACGGGCAGTGGCAAAAATGTTGTTGTAGCTGGTGCACATAGCAGCAGAAGAAAGGGTTGCAGTATAGTGTTGAGCGAGCGCCTCTGTGCTTGTATGCTCGGGTGATCTGGCCGAGCACTAGGGGTTGCTCGAGTGCTTGGCAGAGCACCCGAGCATAATGTTAGTCAATGGGACTAAACCAGGCACCCCCCCGCTCGGAAGAGGGGAGGGTGTCAGGATAAGAGAAAAAGGTCAGAATCGCAACTTCTCCTCTTTTACTCCTTTCACTTGTAAACGTATACTAATTAACTGAATTTGTACTCATTAGCGCACAATGCGTACGCATTAGCATACAAATGCGTACGCATTAGCGTACAAATGTGTACGCATTAGCATACAAATTCGTACGCATTAGCGTACAAATCAACATTACAGTGCGGGGAAGAGACTCGAGCATTGCGCTCGAGTACACTCGGTGTTCGGCCGAACACCGAGCGGACCCCAGCGTAGGCATGCTCGGCCAAATTTTTAATCAAGTCTCTGGAGGATGTTAGCATGGCAGTATGCAGGATATGTGGGTAGAAGGTGAAGCACAGTCAGGGTGCTAGTGTTGGCACCACAGCCCTGCATCAACATATGACTCATCACCATAAAGTGGCCTGGGAAAACTGTGGCACTAATACAGTGGAACAGCCTCATGCAGCAACTGCTAAATCTCCCAGTGGCCCGCAAACCTTCTCCACCAGTCAAGGCTCCTAAACCCCAGCAGAAGGAAGCTGTCGTTCCTTGCCTTTGTCTATGGCTCCTCCTCCACCTCATCATGTGTTTCGCCAGCTTCGATCAAGGAGGTGACAGCAAAGAGACAATAGTATGCTAGCACTCTTCCAATGACACAGAAGGTGGACATGCACCTAGCCAAATTGCTGCTACTTCAGTCCCTCCCTTTCCATATCATGGACTCTGAAGGTGAAGAGTCCCAATCTATCATTATTGCTGTAGAAAAAGTTGTACCAGCCTTGCATACAAAAGGTGGGTCAATCCTTGAGCCTGTTGGTATCTGGTACTGTTCATGCCATCACGGACATGTGGAGCTATAACTATGGTCAAGGACAATATATGTCCTTCATAGCCCAGTGGGTAAATGTGTTTCACCAGCAAGTTGGCCTGGTAATGCCAATGCCGCCTCTGGTTGTAATTGTGGGATTTCTGTGTCAATGTTCTTCTCTGCCTCCTCATCCTCCACCTTGTACTCAGCCTCCACAGTAGGCACAGTTCAGAGTGGTCCTCCAGCATACCACCATTCTAAAGCACAGCATTATCATGCGGTTCTGCACTTGGTCAGCCTGGGTTAACAGTGTCACACTAGGGAGGAACTGCTCAGCATCATCAACCAAAAAATTGAATCTTGGCTGTCTTATCTCCTCAAATGGAGATAGGAACCATGGTCACCGATAAAAGGAAGAACATTCTGTCTTTGATGTGTCAGGGAGGGCTTACCTATGAGCCCTGCATGGTACTCATCTTTAATCTGGTTGTCACCAGGTTTCTGAAGTCTTCCACCCAACTGCAAGACATCTTTAAAATGTCAAAAGAAAGTGTGCATGCACTTCAGCCACTCTTACCGTGCAAAACATGCCCTTGACCTGCAAAGGCAGAATACTGTTCCCCTATATCGCCTCATATATGACGTTTCCAAACATTGGAATTAGAGATGAGCGAATCTATTCGCCGCTTCGTAGATTCGTATGGAATCTTGGAAATTTTCAGCTGCGAAGTGAATCCGAATTTCTTTGGATTCGCTTCGTATTATTCGTAAATCTTCGCAAAATTTTACTCACTAACGATACGTATGATACGTATGAAACGCAAGAAATGTACGCATTCTGCGTGAGTCGGGACAATGACGATACGCCCATACAAGAGCGGGAAAGTGAAGATACGCCCCCCTCAGAACTGGAAAAAACCAGCCCAGCCCACCGGGATCTAACTGTTTTGCACATATAGGGAGTGAAGACTCCTCCCTCAGTGCTCCACCCTCCTCTAAATTCTGAACCAGTTTAGACCAGCGCTGACCTCAGAGCAAGAGGCAAGCATCATGGCTAAAAAACAGCTGCGTCCAAATTGGATTGAGATGTATTTTGGAGACAACTTACCTGAACCAATCCCCCGCTCAAGACATCAGGGTGTCACCAGTCACCAATCAAGTCTGCCAGAGAAACCCAGCTTCAGTGCCTGTGTGTTCCTTACCACCTGCTGAGGTTGCTGTTTCTGCGACTCGTGAGGCGGCTGGAGCATTTTATTTGGCTTGTGCAGCTGGAACGTCTGCTTTGGCTCCTGCGGCTAGAACATCTGCATTGGCTCCTGTGGCTGGGACGTCTGCATTGGCTCCTGCGGCTGGAACGTCTGTTTTGGCTTGTGCGGCTGAAATGTCTGCTTTGACTCCTGCAGCTGGAACGTCTGCTTTGGCTCCTGCGGCTGGAAAGTGTGCTTTGGCTCCTGCGGAAGGAAAGTCTGCTTTGGCTCGTGCAGCAGAGGTGGCT
>ONZH01015577.1:85000-115053 GCA_900303285.1 Rhinella marina | reverse complement strand
TGGTCCTAGCTGCAGCGGCGACAGCCACATCTCCGTCTGCTGCAATATGGCGTCCCTCACCTCTGGGGCGCTGTGCTTCCTGTCGCCCAAGCTGATGAGCTTTAGCACCGCCTGCTGACGTCTCCCCGCGCCAGTGCTGCAACGCTTCCAGCTAGCGGCTGAGGGAGATGTTAAGGCACAGGAGGAGGAGGAGGAGGAGGAGGAGGAGGGGGGTTTATCAGAACCCATGCTGGCAATCTTGGGCGGGGGTGGTAGGTAGGCCGTCTCTGTTTGCGACCCCGTCCCCGCCTCCACTACATTCACCCAGTGTGCCGTCAGAGAAATGTATCGTCCCTGGCCGCAAGTGCTTGTCCATGAGTCGGTGGTCAAGTGGACCTTTGCGCTGACTGCGTACCTCAGGGCCCGCCTGATGTTACGCGACACGTGCTGGTGCAGGGCGGGGACGGCACTCCGGGAAAAGTAGTGGCGGCTAGGGACGGAATAGCGAGGTGCGGCAGCCGCCATCAGGTCGCGGAAGGCCTGCGTCTCCACAAGCCTAAACGGCAACATCTCCAGGGCCAGCAGTTTGGAGATGTGGCAGTTTAAGGCTTGGGCTTGGGGGTGACTCGAGGCGTACTTCCGCCTGCGGTCGAACGCCTGCGAGATGGACAGTTGTTGGGATGAGGAGTGTGAAGGTGCAGGCGAAGAGGCGGGGGAAGGGGCGGGGAAGGGGAGGCTGAAGGAGAAGGCCCCAAAGTAGCAGAGGCAGAGGCAGATGTGGAGGTGTCCTGGCTGGAGGTCTGGACCGCAGTGGCAGCACACAACAAAGGGAAAGAGGCAGTGGCAGCAAGACCGGGCGCAGTTTGTATTGCGTTTGCTCTCTCCCACTCAGCCCAGTGCTTGAATTCCAAGTGACGCCGCATGCCTGAGGTGGTCAGATTGCTCTTCTCAGAGCCCCTACTCAGTTTTGAGTGGCAGAGTGTGCAAACCGCGCTCAGTTTGTCATCCGCACAAACATTAAAATATCTCCACACCACAGAAGTACGAGGCCTCGATGGGGGAGCTTCGCACGACTGGCCGCTGGCGGGAACAGCTTCGGCCCTGCTGGCTGTGGCCTCACTTCTCTGTCTGAACTGTCCTCTGCCTGTGGCCATCCCTCTGCCTGTGGCCATCCCTCTGCCTGTGGACATCCCTCTGCCTGTGGACATGCCTCTGCCTGTGGACATCCCTCTGCCTGTGGACATCCCTCTGCCTGTGGACATCCCTCTGCCTCTTGCTGCCTTTTTCGGTGCTGCGCAGACCACCACCTCTCCACTGCTTTCCTCGCTGGACATCACCCCTGGCGAAGTGGGGTCGGTCATTTCGTCATCCACCACCTCCTCTTCCTCACTCTGCTCCTCCTCCTGCCCACTGGACATTCCAACAGCCTCCCTTGATGGCAACTGCGTCTCATCATCATCATCGCTCATGATAACAGATGCTGGTTCAGGGTCCACATCAGCAGGAGATGGCGAAAACTCCAGTGTTTGGGCATCACTACAAACAAATTCCTCTGCTAGCTCCTGGGATTCTTCCGGCACATCTGAAAAAGGACCCGAAAAGAGCTCCTGGGAGGGGTCAAGGGTGGGATGACTCTGTTGGCCAGGTGTGGAGGAAGGAGGGTCAGAGTGAGACTGTGTGGATGACTGGCTGGTGGACAACTGTGTGGAAGCGCTATCGGCTATCCATTGCACCACCTGTTCAACCTGCTCAGGCCTCAACAGCGGTGTAACCCGCCCCCTGCTTAACTGTCCCATAAAGGCAGGGATTCTGGATGAGCGGGATCCTGGCTGATCCTCACCAGCACACATTGTATCCCCACTGGCTTCAACAAGGCCCCCAACAGCATTTCCGCGCCCCCGTCCTCGTCCACGTCCACGTCCTATTCCGCTAGCCCCCTCCGCATTTTATTTTTTTTTTGTTGCAAATACAATATTTGGGTATATAATTAGGTATGTGAAATAATTTAGCAAGAGAACACACAGTACAGTGGCCTATTAAAATGCCTAGATATTGTATATTTCAAAGTACACAGCCGTGTAGTAACAGAACAGACGGTGGGTATTTACACCAGGTATGTGAGATAATTTAACAAGAGAACGCACAGTACAGTGGCCTATTAAAATGCCTAGATATTGTATATTTCAAAGTACACAGCCGTGTAGTAACTGAACAGACGGTGGGTATTTACACCAGGTATGTGAGATAATTTAACAAGAAAACGCACAGTACAGTGGCCTATTAAATGGCCTAGATATTGTATATTTCAAAGTACACAGCCGTGTAGTAACAGAACAGACGGTGGGTATTTACACCAGGTATGTGAGATAATTTAACAAGAAAACGCACAGTACAGTGGCCTATTAAATGGCCTAGATATTGTATATTTCAAAGTACACAGCCGTGTAGTAACAGAACAGACGGTGGGTATTTACACCAGGTATGTGAGATAATTTAACAAGAAAACGCACAGTACAGTGGCCTATTAAAATGCCTAGATATTGTATATTTCAAAGTACACAGCCGTGTAGTAACTGAACAGACGGTGGGTATTTACACCAGGTATGTGAGATAATTTAGCAAGAGAACGCACAGTACAGTGGCCTATTAAATGCCTAGATATTGTATATTTCAAAGTACACAGCCGTGTAGTAACTGAACAGACGGTGGGTATTTACACCAGGTATGTGAGATAATTTAACAAGAGAACGCACAGTACAGTGGCCTATTAAAATGCCTAGATATTGTATATTTCAAAGTACACAGCCGTGTAGTAACTGAACAGACGGTGGGTATTTACACCAGGTATGTGAGATAATTTAACAAGAAAACGCACAGTACAGTGGCCTATTAAATGGCCTAGATATTGTATATTTCAAAGTACACAGCCGTGTAGTAACAGAACAGACGGTGGGTATTTACACCAGGTATGTGAGATAATTTAACAAGAGAACGCACAGTACAGTGGCCTATTAAATGGCCTAGATATTGTATATTTCAAAGTACACAGCCGTGTAGTAACAGAACAGACGGTGGGTATTTACACCAGGTATGTGAGATAATTTAACAAGAGAACGCACAGTACAGTGGCCTATTAAATGGCCTAGATATTGTATATTTCAAAGTACACAGCCGTGTAGTAACTGAACAGACGGTGGGTATTTACACCAGGTATGTGAGATAATTTAACAAGAGAACGCACAGTACAGTGGCCTATTAAATGGCCTAGATATTGTATATTTCAAAGTACACAGCCGTGTAGTAACAGAACAGACGGTGGGTATTTACACCAGGTATGTGAGATAATTTAACAAGAGAACGCACAGTACAGTGGCCTATTAAATGGCCTAGATATTGTATATTTCAAAGTACACAGCCGTGTAGTAACTGAACAGACGGTGGGTATTTACACCAGGTATGTGAGATAATTTAACAAGAGAACGCACAGTACAGTGGCCTATTAAATGGCCTAGATATTGTATATTTCAAAGTACACAGCCGTGTAGTAACTGAACAGACGGTGGGTATTTACACCAGGTATGTGAGATAATTTAACAAGAGAACGCACAGTACAGTGGCCTATTAAATGGCCTAGATATTGTATATTTCAAAGTACACAGCCGTGTAGTAACTGAACAGACGGTGGGTATTTACACCAGGTATGTGAGATAATTTAGCAAGAGAACGCACAGTACAGTGGCCTATTAAAATGCCTAGATATTGTATATTTCAAAGTACACAGCCGTGTAGTAACAGAACAGACGGTGGGTATTTACACCAGGTATGTGAGATAATTTAACAAGAAAACGCACAGTACAGTGGCCTATTAAATGGCCTAGATATTGTATATTTCAAAGTACACAGCTGTGTAGTAACAGAACAGACGGTGGGTATTTACACCAGGTATGTGAGATAATTTAACAAGAGAACGCACAGTACAGTGGCCTATTAAATGGCCTAGATATTGTATATTTCAAAGTACACAGCCGTGTAGTAACAGAACAGACGGTGGGTATTTACACCAGGTATGTGAGATAATTTAACAAGAGAACGCACAGTACAGTGGCCTATTAAATGGCCTAGATATTGTATATTTCAAAGTACACAGCCGTGTAGTAACTGAACAGACGGTGGGTATTTACACCAGGTATGTGAGATAATTTAACAAGAGAACGCACAGTACAGTGGCCTATTAAATGGCCTAGATATTGTATATTTCAAAGTACACAGCCGTGTAGTAACAGAACAGACGGTGGGTATTTACACCAGGTATGTGAGATAATTTAACAAGAGAACGCACAGTACAGTGGCCTATTAAATGGCCTAGATATTGTATATTTCAAAGTACACAGCCGTGTAGTAACTGAACAGACGGTGGGTATTTACACCAGGTATGTGAGATAATTTAACAAGAGAACGCACAGTACAGTGGCCTATTAAATGGCCTAGATATTGTATATTTCAAAGTACACAGCCGTGTAGTAACTGAACAGATGGTGGGTATTTACACCAGGTATGTGAGATAATTTAACAAGAAAACGCACAGTACAGTGGCCTATTAAATGGCCTAGATATTGTATATTTCAAAGTACACAGCCGTGTAGTAACTGAACAGACGGTGGGTATTTACACCAGGTATGTGAGATAATTTAACAAGAGAACGCACAGTACAGTGGCCTATTAAATGGCCTAGATATTGTATATTTCAAAGTACACAGCCGTGTAGTAACTGAACAGACGGTGGGTATTTACACCAGGTATGTGAGATAATTTAACAAGAGAACGCACAGTACAGTGGCCTATTAAATGGCCTAGATATTGTATATTTCAAAGTACACAGCCGTGTAGTAACTGAACAGACGGTGGGTATTTACACCAGGTATGTGAGATAATTTAACAAGAGAACGCACAGTACAGTGGCCTATTAAATGGCCTAGATATTGTATATTTCAAAGTACACAGCCGTGTAGTAACTGAACAGACGGTGGGTATTTACACCAGGTATGTGAGATAATTTAACAAGAGAACGCACAGTACAGTGGCCTATTAAATGGCCTAGATATTGTATATTTCAAAGTACACAGCCGTGTAGTAACTGAACAGACGGTGGGTATTTACACCAGGTATGTGAGATAATTTAACAAGAGAACGCACAGTACAGTGGCCTATTAAATGGCCTAGATATTGTATATTTCAAAGTACACAGCCGTGTAGTAACTGAACAGACGGTGGGTATTTACACCAGGTATGTGAGATAATTTAACAAGAGAACGCACAGTACAGTGGCCTATTAAAATGCCTAGATATTGTATATTTCAAAGTACACAGCCGTGTAGTAACTGAACAGACGGTGGGTATTTACACCAGGTATGTGAGATAATTTAACAAGAAAACGCACAGTACAGTGGCCTATTAAATGGCCTAGATATTGTATATTTCAAGGTACACAGCCGTGTACTAACTGAACAGACGGTGGGTATTTACACCTGGTATACAAAAAGGGTATTGCAGGCACACAGAACCCAGAACACTAGAGCCAAATAAACTGTATTTAAAAAAATAAAATAAAATTCACAGCCGTATACTGCCAGATCAGATGGTGCATATACACACTAGTTATATAACAGGGTTGTTCAGCCTAAAAGAACGCTGAACAGTAGTGCCAAATATAGTTTGGTATGTAGCAGAGCACCTAATACACCACTAATGCCTCTCTCTGTCCCTACTCCAGCAGCTATCCCTGAATACAGCAGCCGTTCTCTGTAAAGTCTATATTGTAGTAAAGCTATCACTGAAGTCCACTGTAGTAGCCCTGATAAGGGCTTTAATCACGCTCCTGCCTGTCCAACAGCTAAAACCTATCTGTCCCTTCTCCAGCCTCTGTCCCTGACTAAGTTCACGCAGCATATGCGTACGAGCAGGAAGAGCTGAGTTTTTAATATTCGAGGTCACATGGTTTTTCCAGCCAATCCATGTAGACGCTGTTTTCGCGCTGCCAGCGTGCTCAGCGTGCCTGTCATACCCCCCCTGCATGTTGATTGGTGGAAAAAGAGCGCCAGGGAAGGTGGGAGGGGAAACGAATTCTAAGTGCGCCATCGCCGTTATACTCGATTGAAATCGAGTATGCCGAATATCGTAGTATTCGATCGAATACCGGCTCGATCGAACACTACTCGCTCATCTCTAGTAATAATAATAATGTAATATATACATAAAACATGATCAAACCATGTTTGCATATGCAAATAGGGGAGACATGGTGTCATGGCCCCACTAGTTACATATTCAAACTCACGTTATTCAATATTTACTTACCTGGACACAGATGAAAAGATACAGTCCAATGCCGATTCTTGATTGGAGGACGATCAACTGACAGTCTCGTGGAAACCCTATAAAAGAAAGAAAAGTTCGTTAATGCGCACTCACGTAAGTGGCAGCTGAAGAACCCGGACCTACGTCTTCAAGAAATATGGAAGAACTCCGAAAGCAATTAATCCAAAAAGCGGAGACTCACGGAGGAGAACAGTGGCTCCGCAGCTGTCTTCAGGAGGACATCTTTAACCCGGATCTTCAATCTTCTATTCCAGACTGTGCAGCAGGATCTTCTAAGATCGCAGAGCTGGATGCAGCCGACGTCATCAGCGACGCGCACTTCTCCAGCGTCGCTCCGAATTCTCCACCCCCTGCTAAAAGAAAGAGGAAAGAAAAGAGAATTATTCTCCTCCTTCAATTTCACATAGAATATGCACAAGAATACAACTATTCCTGCGACCATCTGGCGCGAGGAGCAGGATGAAGAAACAATCATCTTCTCAACGTCGTTCCCAACTGTCCCCATCTGCAACAGCCAGGATGTCACGTTCGGACACATGTGACAAGTCTACAATCAAAAGTGAAGGCGGTGAGACTTTACTTAATGACAACATACATAGTGACTGCTTGACGCAGGGCACTGCTATACATTCATAAGAAATTCCTTTTAATACTGATACTTTTTCTGCCGAAAAAGTTCATTTATTCAAGGGATTTATTACATTTCTGGAAAAAAATTAAAGTAATACCAATCCAATACCTGTCTGGTCTTCCCCAGACAGGCAATCGGATATAGATACCTTAAAGGATGATGATTATTTAACAAACATGTATATTCCTCAGAGTAATCTAAACAAAATTTAGAACGAAAAAATTTTCATTCCGTCTTTTGATTGCAGCAGTGGCATTAAACAAACATCTGTTACCGAAATAATGCCCTGCCAGGTCTCCCATTTAGGTTTCCACCAAAATCGTCAGTTGAAAGAAAAAATTTGGAACAAAGAATATATAGACTTATTTTCTCTCCTCCCATCTGCGAAAGAAACATTAAAACCGGAAAAAAAGGATGACGAGAAGAAAAAGAGAATCCAACAAAAAACGTTCACGAATTGGCTACAAGCTATGCCGCTGTTCTAGGTGAGAAACACCCATACCTTTGTTGTGGTTTGTTTCATCACTTAGATAGCATCTTAGAGGAGTATAAAAATTTCGGAGGTACGGCATAGTACAACTATGACAAATCTTTTCGCTAAAAATTGTCCGTATACCCAGAACTGAATTGGGGCGCGAAAGATGTGGGCCTCTGGATCAATTTAATGCTTCCCCAGAGGTCCAATCTTTTTTGACAACAAGTGCCCAAAAAAAGGAATATGTTTCGCATTTAATGAAACAGCTTGCAGATGGCAGAACAACTGCAAATATAAGCATGAATGTACTTTCTGTGCAGGGAACCACCATGCAACAAAGTGCTTCAAAAAACATAATTGGTGTGGGGGGCGGAGCTAACTGCGGACTGAGATGGCAGCTTGATCTCGCTGCTCCTCACACACGCTGCTGCTCATTCCAGCTTAATGAAACTTTCAACCTGCAAAAATGGCTAAAAACAACCGAGACAGATCGGACATCCGACTGAACTCTTCCAAGTCGGGAAAAGCCAGTCTGATATGGATAAATACTTTAAAAAGAGAGGTGCCTCGCCGGGAGGAGGAAGCAAGATGGCGCCGAAGCGCCAAATGAAGCAGGAAGACACCGATGGTGAGAGTTCGTATGCTATGTCTGAAGGCGCAGGAGAGACAGAGGACCTACCACTAGAGATGAGTGAGCATACTCGTCCGAGCTTGATACTCGTTCGAGTATTAGGGTACTCGTAAGTGCTCGCTACTCGGACGAGTATCTCGCCATGCTCGAGGAAATGGCATCTCCCGCCTTTTGAATTTTTGGCGGCTATAAACTCAGCCAATCACAAGCCAGGAGACTCTGCGGTACACTCAGCATCACGTGGGGCCCTTACATGTCGATAGCAGGGGTTGGCTGGCCTGATCAGGTGACCCTGGAAAATACTAGTGACTGCCCGCGGTGCTCGGCTCAGTCGCTGCCTGGATGCCGTTAGGGACAGATCTGCAGTGTGATACAGGGAGAGTGTTAGGGTGTTCTACTAGATTTGTGTTACGCAGGAGTGATTCTAAAAGAACCCAACAGCCCTTGTTAGGGCTACAAGACCCTTTTTTTTAATCTGCTTGTGGCTGGGCTTGCTGGCACTAGTAGTGCAGCTACCGCCATATTTGCAGCATTTTGCAGGGAGACTGGAAAAAGTTTATTTTTTGGCTCTCAGTGACACACATCCATTTCAAACAGCTAAGTGGGACAATTATTTTGTGTTTCATTGAAATAGGCACAGTCTGCAGAAGATTGTTTTCTGTCTAACTGATAGATAGTGGAAGTCACAGTACAAAATCCTTTTGTTTGCTCTCAGTGATACAAATCCATTTCACACAGCTGTGTGGAACCATTCTGTGTGTCACAGTTCAGCTGGCCAGTTACCACAAACCACAATCCGTATTTTGTGTCCAGGTGACCCATATTGTACGTCACGTAATAAAATACGGTCTTTTGCTCTCACTGATACAGCTACATTAGAAAAATATGAGTGCGACATTTTTCTGGGTTGCAGTGAAAATAGCCACAGTCAGCAGGGGCTGATTTTGCTCTCTGATATATTCTGCACGTCACGTAAAAAAAAAAAGAAAAAAAAAGAAAAAAAATTTTTTTTATTTTTTTTTTAAATCTCAGTGATACAAATCCATTTCATACAGCTGTGTGGAACCATTCTGTGTGTCACAGTTCAGCTGGCCAGTCACCACAAGCCACAATCCGTATTTTCTGTCCAGGTGACCCATAGTGTACGTCACATAATAAAATACGTTCTTTTGCTCTCACTGATACAGCTACATTAGAAAAATCTGAGTGCGAAATTTGTCTGGGTTGCAGTGAAAATAGCCACAGTCAGAAGGGGCTGAGTTTGCTCTCTGATATATTCTGCACGTCACGAAAAAAAAAAAAAAAACTTTTTTTTTTTTAATCTCAGTGATACAAATCCATTTCATACAGCTGTGTGGAACCATTCTGTGTGTCACAGTTCAGCTGGCCAGTCACCACAAACCACAATCCGTATTTTCTGTCCAGGCGACCCATACTGTACGTCACGTAATCAAATACGGTCTTTTGCTGCCTCTCACTGATACAGCTACATTAGAAAAATCTCTGTGCAACATTTGTCTGGGTTGCAGTGAAAATAGCCACAGTCAGCAGGGTCTGAGTTTCCTCTCTGATATATTCTGCACATCACGTAAAAAAAAAACAAAAAAAAAAGTTTTTTTTTTAAAATCTCAGTGATACAAATCCATTTCATATAGCTGTGTGGAACCATTCACCAGTTCAGCTGGCCAGTCACCACAAACCACAATCCGTATTTTCTGTCCAGGTGACCCATACTGTACGTCACGTAATCAAATACGGTCTTTTGCTCTCACTGATACAGCTACATTAGAAAAATCTCTGTGCGACATTTGTCTGGGTTGCAGTGAAAATAGCCACAGTCAGCAGGGTCTGAGTTTGCTCTCTGATATATTCTGCACGTCACGTAAAAAAAAACAAAAAAAAAAAACTTTTTTTTTTTTTTTAATCTCAGTGATACAAATCCATTTCATACAGCTGTGTGGAACCATTCACCAGTTCAGCTGGCCAGTCACCACAAACCACAATCCGTATTTTCTGTCCAGGTGACCCATACTGTACGTCACGTAATAAAATACGGTCTTTTGCTCTCACTGATAAAGCTACATTAGAAAAATCTCTGTGCGACATTTGTCTGGGTTGCATTTAAGCAGACCAAGTCTGCCTAATCTAATAGTTTCAGTGTAATTGCTCCATACTGCACGGTACGTAATAAAATATGTAATTTTGCTCTAACTTATCCACCTACATATTAACTTGGTCAGATTGAACAAGTTTGTGGGTTTCAGTACAGCAGGCCGATTTTTTCTTTTTTGGTATATATAATACACTTATATACAGAAAATGTTGAACCCCAGGGCTAAGGGTCAAGGACGAGGGCGTGGGCATTCAATTACTGCAGGGGGCAGAGGCCGTGGTCCTGGGCAGGGTGAGACAGTACCTGCTGATGAGGGAGTAGGGGAACGCCGCAGAGCTACACTCCCTAGCTTCATGTCTGAACTTACAGGGACACGTGGTAGAGCACTGTTGAAACCACAACAGTCCACCAGTCAGTCTTCCACGCAGTCCACCTATGTTACCCAAGGGAGCACTCCTCTGGCTCCTCCACCTCAACCTCCTTCCCCCCAGTCTGCCCCCTCCCAGGAAAATTTGGAATGCGATCCGGCATACTCTGAGGAACTGTTTTCTGGACCCTTCCCAGAGTCACAAAACACTTCTCAGGTTGCTGCTGACCTCTTTCCCGATGCCCAAGTTTTCCAACTGTCGCAGTCTGTGGGTGATGATGATGACAATGTTGAGTTAGTGGAAGAAGTTTGTAAAGAGGTGTCGGACGATGAGGAGACACGGTTGTCAGACAGTGGTGAAGTTGTTGTCAGGGCAGGAAGTCCGAGGGGGGAGCAGACTGAGGAATCGGAGGATGACGAGGTGACTGACCCAAGCTGGGTTGATATACCAAGTGAAGACAGTGCTTCTGAGGCGGAGGCGAGTGCTGCACCAGAACAGGTTGGAAGAGGCAGTGTGTGGCCAGAGGGAGAAGCAGGGCCAGAGCTGGTGCATCAGCAGCAACTGTTTCACGTAGTGAAGCTCCCGTGGCGAGGCCTAGATGTTGGCAAGTCTGGAGGTTCTTTAAAGAAAGTGAGGATGACCAACGGACTGTGGTGTGCAACCTGTGCCACACCAGGATCAGCAGGGGTGCCACCACTACTAGCCTAACCACCACCAGCATGCGCAGGCATATGAGTGCTAAACACCCCACTCAATGGAACCAAGGCCGTTCACCACCTCCTGCGGGTCACACCACTGCTCCTTCCCCTGTGTCACTCGCTGCCTCTGCTAGTCAAACCCCTGCCCAGGACCTCGTGACGAGCGCCTCCCGCCGGAAAACCACACCTTCGCCTCCACGATCATCCACAGCGTCCACCAATGTGTCCCTGCGCAGCGTTCAGCTGTCTTTACAGCAGACGCTGGAGCGCAAGAGGAAATACAGTTCCACCCACCCACATGCCCAAGCCCTCAACGTCCACATCTCCAAATTGCTGAGCCTGGAGATGCTGCCCTATAGGCTGGTAGAGACCTAGGCTTTTCGCAATCTCATGGCGGTGGCTGCCCCTCGGTATTCCGTCCCCAGCCGCCACTATTTTTCCCGATGTGCCGTCCCAGCCCTACACCAGCACGTGTCACAGAACATCATCCATGCCCTGAGCAACGCTGTTTCTGAGAAGGTCCACCTAACCACGGACATGTGGACAAGTGCTGCCGGGCAGGGACACTATATATCACTGACGGCACATTGGGTTAACTTGGTGGAGGCTGGGACCGTGTCTGACCCTGGGGCTGCTCATGTACTGCCCACACCGAGGATTGCGGGGCCTACCTCGGTCACGGTCTCTCAGACGTACTATGCCTCCTCCTCCGACCCCTCCTCCTCCTCCACCTCCTCCTCCGAATTACCATCCGTGGGCACGGCGCTTTCAGGTGGTGCTCTAACTGCTGAGCTTAGGTGACAAAAGGCATACCGCCTAAGAACTATTACAGGGCATCACGGCGCAGACCGATGTGTGGCTGGCACCGCTGAACCTCAAGCCAGGCATGGTTGTGTGTGACAACGGGCGTAACCTGGTGGCGGCTCTGCAACTCAGCAGACTCACACATGTGCCATGCCTCACCCACGTGTTCAATCTCATAGTTCAGCGGTTCCTCAAGACATACCCCAATCTGTCTGATTTGCTCACTAAGGTGCGCCGCATCTGTGTGCATTTCCGCAAGTCGACCACAGATGCTGCCACTCTCAGGGCAGCGCAGCGCTGCCTACAACTGCCCGCTCACCGACTGTTGTGTGACGTGCCCACAAGATGGAATTCGACATTAAACATGTTATCCAGAGTTTACCAGCAGCGCAGAGCGATTGTAGACTGCCAGATGTCAACTTCCACCAGAACTGGTAGTCAGGTCAGTCAGATTCCTCAAGTCTACAATGAGAAGTGGACGTGGATGTCTGATATCTGCCAGGTGTTGAGCAACTTTGAGGAGTCAACACAGATGGTCAGCGGCGATGCCGCCATTATCAGCCTCACCATCCCGCTCCTTTGCCTGTTGAAAAACTCACTGCTCAGCATCAAGTCGGATGCTTTGCGCTTGTCACAAGAGACGGTGGAGGAAGATACGTCGCTTGATAGCCAGAGCACCCTCCGGTCTGTTTCTCAGCGCGTATCGGAGGAGGGGGATGAGAATGAGGAGGAAGAGGAGGAGAATGTTGGCGAGACAGTAGAGGGTACCAGTGCTCAGTCCTTATTAATTGTTGAGCGTGTATGGGCTGAAGAGGAGGACTTGGAGGAGGAGGAAATGGAGAGTCAGGCCAGTGAGGAGAGGGAATTCTTGCGTGTTGGGACTCTGGCGCACATGGCAGACTTCATGTTAGGCTGCCTATCCCGTGACCCTCGCGTTAGAAGAATTTTTTCAAACACCGATTACTGGGTGTTCACTCTCCTGGACCCACGGTACAAGCAGAACCTTTCCACTCTCATCCCTGTAGAGGAAAGGAGTATGAGAGTGAATCAATATCAACAGGCCCTGGTGCGCAAGCTGAAACAATCCTTCCCATCTGACACCGCTAGCAGCAGAGGGCGTGGTTCTGTGGGCCAAGTAGCGGGGGAGAGTAGGCGAGCAGGCAGCTTGTCCAGCACTGGCAGGGGAACGTTCTCCAAGGCCTTTGCCAGATTTATGTCACCCCAGCAAGACACTGTCACCTGTCCCCAGTCTAGGCAGAGTAGGGGTGAGCTTTACAGAAAGATGGTGAGAGAGTACCTAGCTGACCATACTAACGTCCGGACCGATCACTCTGCTGCATCCAACTACTGGGTTTCAATGCTGGACACGTGGCATGAACTGGCGCTGTACGCCTTGGAGGTGTAGCTAGCTAGCGTGTTGTCAGAGCAGGTATTCAGTGCAGCTGGTGGCATCATCACCAATAAGCGTACACGCCTGTCAACTGACAGCGCTGACAGGCTGATGCTTATTAAAATTAACAAAGCCTGACGCTGACCCAAAACGCAATGTTTTAGAGGGCCAACTGGCACTCTTTTATGACAATTTTTCCGGAGGGACCCCTACAGGCCCTCTCTCCAAACAATTTTTCCGGAGGGCCACCTACAGGCCCTCTCTCTAAACAATTTTTCCGGAGGCCCACCTACAGGGCCTCTCTCCAAACAATTTTTCCGCAGTGTCAACTACAGACACTGTAAAACAATGTTTCAGGAGCGTCAAACAGACAGTCCAAAACAATTTTTCAGTTGGCGCAAGTACCGACATTTAAAAAAAAATTTTTTTGCTGAGGGTCAACTTTATGTACTCCGAAAAGAAAAAAAATTTTGGAGGCTCAACAAAAGCCATTTCACTGCATTCTCAGTCGGACAAAGTCATTGGTGGTGTAACCGCCATGCTGTGTCAGGCTAAATTTTTGGGTGCTTCACCAGCTACCGCATACTAACTCAGTCACTCTGTTGTCACCACCGCCATACAGGGCCACGAAAAATGTTTATGGGTTCGCCTGCTCCCGCAGTGTCACTCGCTCACTCTGTTGTCACCACCATAGTGGTTTGCACTATAGCAGCCCAAGTCTGCACATTCGATCACATGTGATCGATCACATTAGAAAATACGTTCTTTTGCTCTCAGTGATACAAATCTATTTCATACAGCTCAGTGGAACAATTCTGTGAGTTACAGTCCAGCACCTCAGTCTGCACAGACCACAATCCGTTGTTTCTGTGTAATTGATCTATACTGCACGTCACATAAAAAAAATACGTTTTTTTGCTCTCAGTGATACAAATCCATTTCATAAAATCCTTTCTTTCTCTTTAACTGATCTATACTAAACGTCACTTTTAAAAATACGTCTTTTTCCTCTCTTTCTATCTCTCCAAATTTTTCTGGATGCGGTATTAAACTGAGAAGAATACATACAACACATGCCCCACTTGATCAATTTCATAGTTGACAACTGTACCTAAATTGACAGCCACAGCCATACAGGGCCACGCTAAATTTTTCCTGTGCTCTACCTGCTACCGTCGTGTAGCTCGGTCAATGTGTAGTCAAAGCCATACAGGGCGACGCTAAATTTTTTTATGTGCTCTACCTGCTACCGTCGTGTAGCTTGGTCACTCTGACCGAGTCTGACCCTGGGGCCGCTCATGTACTGCCCACTTGGAGGATTGCGGGGCCTACCTCGGTCACGGTTTCTCAGACTTACTATGCCTCTTCCTCCAACCCCTCCTCCTCCTCCTTCGAATTACCATCCGTGCTTCACCTCCTGCTACCTCAGTCTAACTCAGTCACTCTGTTGTCACCGCCATGCTGCGTCAGGCTAAATTTTTGGGTGGCTCACCTGCTACCTCATCTAACTTGGTCATTTGTTGGTGTCACCGCCATGCTGTGTCAGGCTTATACCTGCATCGTGTGGCTGGGGATAGGAGAGCAGTGCCAGCATGGGCATGGGTGACGGACCTTCGTTGCACCTAGTTGGGTGCTTCCCTAACATGTGATGGGCATGTGCCTCGCCTTTCTTGGTCTGGGTGAGCACAATTGCCATGAGGGTAACCACCAGGCTGTTGCAGGAGAATTTGGGGTAATGGTGGGATTAGGCAGCCTCAGAGGCATCCATGCATGCTGCCCCTGCTGTTTCCTGTCCAATTCCATGGTGTTTCCATCATTTTCTGATGTTTCCAGGTTTTCACCCAGCCTTCCCTAGGCAGAGCCTTGGTCCCCTGCAAAAAATGCTCGGGTCTCCCATTGACTTCAATGGGGTTCGTTACTCGAAACGAGCACCCGAGCATCCGGAAAAGTTTGTCTCGAATAACGAGCACCCGAGCATTTTAGTGCTCGCTCATCTCTACCTACCACTATCGAGAGCCTTTTTTAAAAAGATCTTATATAAATCACCACTACAAAGGGACATGGCGGTCATAAAGACTGAGGTAAAGCAGATTGGGCACAGGGTGGTCTCGCTGGAAGAATCGCACTCGGCGGTGATTCAACATGGCGCAGCTATTCAAACACTACTTACCTCATATTAAGATCACATAAATAATGCCCTCATGCAAATAGAGGACCAAGAGAACAGAAGTATCTGCTGTTAGGCACCGACGTCGAAAAGGCATTCGACAGGGTTAATTGGTTATTTATGAAAGAAACACTTAGAAAGTTTAACTTCCCTCACCAATTCATTACAGCCATCTTTTCCCTGTACTCCAAACCCTCAGCACAAATAATGGTTAACGGCACCTTTTCAGAACCATTCCATATCACAAATGGGACGCGCCAGGGTTGCCTTCTCTCCCCCTCCCTCTTCATTATGTGCATGGAAATGCTTCTATCCAAGCTTAGGCAATCGGAGAAAATCCTTGGTCTTACTGTTGGGCAATATACTCATACCACTGCGGCCTTCGCAGATGACCTCCTTTTGTTGGTCACAAATCCAGAATCAGCCTTTCCGGAAATACTAAAGGTATTTAAGCAATATGGGGACGTTTCACATTTCAAGATTAACTACTCTAAATCTGAGGTGTTAAACATCACTGCTGACTCCAGACTTACATCCACTCTTAAACTATCCTCCCCTTTCCATTGGCCTCCTTCAACAATCAAGTTTTTAGGAATCCAAATTACAGCTGATCCCTCTAGCTTATTTAGCCTAAATTACACCCCATTACTCTCTAAAATCAAACACCTACTAGAAAACATAAAAATACCATATGTCTCGTGGTTTGGCAGGAAAAACATCCTATCCACATACATCCTCCCACAAATTCTGTATACATTGCAAGCTCTCCCGATCCACATCCCATCTAATTACTTTTTTCAATTTAGAAGAATCTTCATGTCCTTCCTTTGGAAATCTAGACGACCGAGACTAGCATACTCCGTGCTTTCACAGAAAGAGAACAAAGGGGGCATTTCTCTTCCAAATCTCACTCTGTATTACAGAGCTATTGAGCTGGCTACATGGGTATTGTTATCCAATATGAACATACAAACTCCTTATCTAGATATTGAGAGAAAATTGCTTGGATCTCAACTTTATAACTGTTTGTGGTCAAAATGGTCAACCAAGCTTTCTTCTCAAGTAGTAAGCAGTATGACAAAAGGGATGTTACGAGCCTGTCAACTAGCAGAAATTCTCCCTCACTCCAAAGGACAAATATCCAAAATTGCCCCATTATGTATCTTCCCTTCATGGGTTGATAATGCTAGGCAAAACACTGCCCATTGGTGGTTAGCTTTGAACACCCATCGAACTCAGGAAATCTTAGATGCCACAAAACCGTTACTCTTATCAGATTGTGCCTTAGAGGGGGAAGGAACACCCCCTACAATAATACAATCGTTGGATTTCAAACAAACTGTCACAAAATTCAGGAAAAGTATCTCTTCACCTATCCCTGACTCCACATGGTTGGAAACCCTAACTATCCTGCCAGAGTGTCCTAAGAAACTCACCTCTTTAATATATGCCACCATTCTAAAAGATTCCGCCCCATCTAAGCCTTATTATATATCTTACTGGGAAAGGGAAATGAATAAGACCTTTTCTCCTGTAGAGATAGAATGCATTCTGTCTAATGCTTGTGGTTTTTCCAGGTGTGTTAGGTTACAGGAAAATTCCTATAAAACAACCACTAGGTGGTATAAAACACCTGAATTTCTATATTCAATTGGCTTATCTCCTGATGACAGTTGTTGGAGATGTGGTGGAGAGAGAGGCAATATGCTTCATTTGTGGTGGTCGTGTCCTTTAATAACTAAATACTGGTTGAACATAGAAAAGGAAATAAACAAGATTTGTACTTTATCCCTGAGGCTTACTGCAGAATTGGTCCTTCTATGGCTGCCATTACCTAATTTCACCCCTTCCAAACATAACTTAGCTACACATTTGTTGTCAGCGGCCAAACTATTAATTCCAACAAAATGGAGAGATACGTCACTTCCTTCCATTCAATTGTGGTTTGCTAAAATACAACAAATTAATAGAATGGAAGAACTGGCGGGTTGGGAGATGAAAAAGAGAAACCATTACTTACGGATATGGCAGCCATGGATTGATTATTGGAACACTAAGACTACTTGTGATACCGACCTTCCTCAGGTTAGATTGTGATTCACTAGATTGAAAAAGAGCCGCCTTATCGATACGGACCCACTATTTGTTCATGTTTGTTCATAACTATTTATGTCACTATATTTTATTTTATTTTATTTTAACATCTTTTACTCCTTTCTTGATTCCTGTTGAATTGAGTGGACCTCTGGGCAATATAGCCTTAATTCACCAGATATGTACCAGATATGAGCCTACTATCTGTTATCATCTTCTATACAGAAATAATAGCTGATTTTCGGTCAACATTGTCACATTTACTTGAACCAATTCTGTACCATGGAAATGTTCTGATTTAAATGTTGTTACATTCTATATGATATGCCTAATGTTGTACACTTGATTTTTCTTTGAAAATGAATAAAAAGAGATTACACAAAAAAAACATAATTGGCAATCTTCAAAAAATATCGAGTTAGTGACACCACTGATAATACCAAGAATTATCCTTCATTAAAACATCTATCCAAACAAAACGACGGCACAAATGTTAATTGAGAGCTTTACAAATGTTTTTTATGTACCTCCTTTTAACCCCTTCACCCCCGGAGCTTTTTTCGGTTCTGCATTTTCGTTTTGCGCTCCCTGCCTTCAAACAGCCATAACTCTTTTATTTTTCTGTTCACATAGCTGTATGAGGGCTTGTTTTTTGCGGGACAAGTTGTACTTTCCAACGCCACCATTTAATATTGCATACGGTGTAGTGGTAAGCAGGAAAAAAATTCCAAACCGGGTGAAATTGCAAAGAAAACGCTATTCTGCTACAGTTCTACGGGTTTCTTATTTACAGCGTTCGATGTGCATTAAAACTGATCCGTTACTTTCATTCTACTGGTCAGTACGAATCCGGCAATACCTAATATGTATAGTTTTTCCTGCGTTTTCATAGTGATAAAATAATTAGAAAGTTGCCCTTTTTTTTTTTTTTTTCCTTGTCAAATCTTGACCCCTATAACTTTTTGGTATTTATGTGTACAGAGCTGTATGGGGGCTCATTTTTTGCGGGACGATCTGAAGTTTTTATTGATACCATTCTGGGGTGTGTATGAATTTTTGATCACTTTTTATTTAATTTTTTTTAGAAAAAAAAAGTGACAAAAAACGGCAAATCGCCATTTGGACGCTTTTTTCCGCCACACAATTCGCCGTATTGGAATTTTTTTTTTTCATATTTTAAAAGTACGGGCGTTTTCGGTCACGATGATACCCATGATGTCTATATTTATTGTTATTTAGGTATTTATTTTTTACTTATACGGAAAGGGGGGTGATTTGAACTTTTACATCTTTTTTATTTTTTATATATTTTTTAACTTTTTTTAAAAAATTTTTTTTACTATTAGAAAGCTCAAATATGGGCTTATATATTGTGGCTTTTTTTTTTTTTTTCTTTATGAGCAATTCTGGGTTTTATAGACTTTAAATCCATGAATTGCTCATTTCTTATCCTGGCCTGCCATCTAGTGGCCAGAATAAGAATTGCACTTTGAAAACTGTAATCCTCACCAGCGAGGATTACAGTTTTCATATGGTGTACAGACACCCCGATTGGCCACACGGGGTGTCTGTACACCACCCGGAAGCGTTCGCTTCCGGGTTTAGACGCAACTAGATGCCGTGATCACGTGTGATCACGGCATCTAGTCAACCCGGAAGACGCCGCCGATGTAGTAGGTAGCGGCAAGTCTCTGCTGTTAGAAACAGCAGAGACTTGCCGGCCATGACGCCCGCCGCACCCGCGAGCGGGCGCCATGTGCCCGCATCGCCCCAGCGCCGTACATGTACGGCGCTGGGGGTGAAGGGGTTAATGGTTCTGGTTGTTCATTCGTTGAAAATTTGAAATCTGTAAAGTTAAATAAAAAATCGGTTCAGGAAAGAAATTATAAGGAAATCCTTGAACACAGAGTTGCTGGTCCTTTCTTTTCACCACCCTTTCAAAAATTTTCGCATTTCACCATTGGGATTAGTACCATAAAAGGAACCTAATAGTTACAGACTTATCTACCATTTATCCTATCCTAAAGAGCATAACTTGATTGATTTAATAGACAAGAATTATGCTACGGTACATTATTTATCATTCGATCAAGCTTTGGTATTTTTAAAAAAGGCTGGTAGGAATGCTCTTCTAGCAAAAACAGACATCAAATCAGCTTTTGGACTTTTACCAATAAATCCATTGGGTTACAACTCTTTGGGATTTCAATTCGAAGTAAAGATTTATTACGATAAAGCCCTCCCAATCGGTTTCTCCCTATCTTGCTTTTATTTTGAGTCTTTCTCAAGTTTTCTACAATGGATGGAAGAATATCATTTAGATGGTGGATACATTATATACTATCTGGATGATTTTTTATTTATTGGAAGCAGCGATACAAAACAATGTATCAATTCACTTGACAATTTCAAAAATATCGCTGAACATTTTAACATTCCTTTAACCAATGAAAAAACAGTATATCCAACTAATACTATCACATTTTTAGGTATCTCTATAGATACGGTAAGGATGGAATTAAAAATTCCAGAAGAATAAATACATTCTTCTCGTATTCTAGAGAATTTACTATCAGCCAAAAAATCTACTCTAAAACGCTTACAATCTTCTCTGGGATCCTTAAATGTCATATACAGAGTAATTCCAATAGGAACAGTATTTTCAAAAAGGATGTATGCAGCAACTAGAGGTAATAAATCGCCATCCGACCATATACATATATCCAAACAAATTAAAGAAGAAATTCAAATTTGGTTGATACTTTTAGCCAACTTTAATGGACGCACAATATGTCAAGATGAAGTTCTAGACTCTGATTCCATCCAATTTTTCACAGATGCTGCTGCATCATCTGGTTACAGAGCATTCTTCAACCATCAATGGTCTGCTGAAACATGGCCACCTTCCTGGTCAGATAAACCTTTTAGGAATAACAGTTTTCCTTGAACTTTTTCCAGTTTTAGTATCCCTAATTATATGGCATGAAGATTTCCAAAATAAACGTATTCTGTTATTCTCTGACAATAAAGGAGCAGTTTTCACTTTAAATTTAAAAGTCAGTGCCAGTTTCCAATTTATTAAGATTAACAGCATTAACGTGTTTGAACAATAACATTTGGTTAAAAGCTAAATTTATTGAAGGTAAAAAGAATTTAACAGCAGATGCTTTGTCCCGACAGAAACATGTACTTTTCAGACAATTGGTGCTGTAGGTGGAAACAACAGGAATTCCTTGCCCACCACATCTCTGGAAGGAAACATGGACCTAATTAATGAACTAATTCAAAAATCTTTAATACATGGGCTGTGTACTCAGCCGCATGGAACTATTGGAGGAAGTTTTGCTTATACAATAATTTAAATCTATTAGAAAGCAGAGCTTCATTTCATATCCAATTTGTACTAGACCTTTTCAAAAAGGACGTAAAGCTGACTACATCCAAAAAATATTAGCTGGTGTTTCCTTTTTTCAACGAATTTTCAATATAACACCTATTAAGTCAAGCTTTTTTATTAGACAATTAGTCAAAGGCATGAAAAAGGTAGCGCTAGGACAATAAAAACCAGACCAGATTTCTATTTAAATTCTTTCAAAGTTTAAAAACTCAATTACCTGATATTTGTTCTTCGCCTTACGAAGCTGTTTTGTTCAAAGCTGCTTTCCTGCTCGCCTTCTTTGGAGCTCTACGTATCAGCGATTTCACAGCTGAAAATAAAAAGTCAAATAGACCATTACACATATACGATATAAGATTACATCCATCTTATATCAAACTGTTTATAAAATGTTCAAAAACAGACCAATATGGTAAAGGTATTTGGTTAAATCTGCAGAAGTTTCCCAATTCGACTATATGTCCAGTACAAGCTATTAATGAATGGGCTAAGGTGAGATCTAGTAAACAGGGTCCACTTTTGGAGCATATTGATAATTCTCCTTTAACGAAGTTTCAATTTAATTTTATATTGAACAAGAGCAAATTTGCTTTAGGTTTAAATAAAGAATTTATTGGCACACTCCTTAAGAATAGGAGCTGCCACCCTAGCAGCCAAGATAGAATTAAAGGAAAAATCTATAATGAGAATTGGCAGATGGGCATCAAAAAGATACAAAATATATGTAAGACCTGAACTATTACTATAATCTCTTTCAGATTTCACAAAGAACATCTGGATTATTGGAGAAGAAATAGTTTCAGCAGCTAAAAAACGTTCTACAGTAAAATTTAAGTTTTATATTATGGTTTCGAAGATAAATTAAAAATATACTGGAAAAGTATTCCTGGACTGAGAATAAAAAATATATTTAATATACAGTGCCTTGCGAAAGTATTCGGCCCCCTGGAACTTTTCAACCTTTTGCCACATTTCAGGCTTCAAACAAAAAGATATAACATTTTAAACTTTTGGTGAAGAATCAACAACAAGTGGGTCACAATTGTGAAGTGGAACGAAATTTATTGGATCATTTAAACTTTTTTTGTAATAATAAAACTGAAAAGTGGGGCGTGCAAAATTATTCGGCCCCCTTGAATTAATACTTTGCTGCACCACCTTTTGCTGCAATTACAGCTGCAAGTCGCTTGGGGTATGTCTCTATTAGTTTTGCACATCTAGAGACTGAAATTCTTGCCCATTCTTTCTTGCAAAACAGCTCGAGCTCTTTGTGGTTGGATGGAGAGCGTTTGTTAACAGAAGTTTTCAGCTCTTTCCACATATTCTCAATTGGATTCAGGTCTGAACTTTAACTTGGCCATTCTAAGACCTGGATACGTTTATTTTTTAACCACTCCATTGTAGATTTTGCTTTATGTTTGGGATCATTGTCTTGTTGGAAGATAAATCTCCGTCCTAGTCTCAGGTCTTTTGCAGACTCCAACAGGTTTTCATCCAGAATGGTCCTATATTTGGCTCCATCCATCTTCCCATCAATTTTAACCATCTTCCCTGTCCCTGCTGATGAAAAGCAGGCCCAAACCATGATGCTGCCACCACCATGTTTGACAGTGGGGATGGTGTGTTCAGGGTGATGAGCTGTGTTGCTTTTACGCCAAACATATAGTTTTGCATTGTTTCCAAAAAGTTGGATTTTGGTTTCATCTGACCAGAGCACCTTCTTCCACATGTTCTCTTTGAGAAATGGCTTTCTTCTTGCCACTCTTCCATAAAGGCCAGATTTGTGAAGTGTTCGACTGATTGTTGTCCTATGGACAGGCTCTGCCACCTCAGCTGTAGATCTCTGCAGTTCATCCAGAGTGATCACGGGCCTGTTGGCTGCATCTCTGATCAGTCTTCTCCTTGTTTGAGATGAAAGTTTAGAGGGATGGCCAGGTCTTGGTAGATTTGCAGTGGTCTGATACTTCTTTCATTTCCATATGATCGCTTGCAAAGTGCTCCTTGGGATGTTTAAAGCTTGGGAAATCTTTTGGTATCCAAATCCAGCTTTAAACTTCTCCACAACAGTATCACATACCTGCCTGATGTTTTCCTTGGACTTCATGATGCTCTCTGTGCTTTAATCAGAACCACAGAGCAGGTGCATTTATACGGAGACTTACTTACACACAGGTGGATTCTATTAATCTTCATCAGTCATTTAGGACAACATTGGATCATTCAGAGATCCTCAATGAACTTCTGGAGTGAGTTTTCTGAACTGAAAGTAAATGGGCTGAATAATTTTGCACGCCCAACTTTTCAGTTTTATTATTACAAAAAAAGTTTAAATGATCCAATAAATTTCGTTCCACTTCACAATTGTGACCCACTTGTTGATTCTTCACCAAAAATTTAAAATGTTATATCTTTTTGTTTGAAGCCTGAAATGTGGAAAAAGGTTGAAAAGTTCCAGGGGCCAAATACTTTTGCAAGGAACTGTATGTGTATCCAAATCATATGACTGGCCAATCTCTGAGATTATTATTTTACACATTGCATCTTTCGACATGGGTAGAATAAAAACACATGACCTAATCCACGAGTTAGAAGTTTCACTTGAGAAATTACACCATCAATTTCCAAAAACTAAAATCATCTTTTCAGAGATAGTGTCTAAGTGGGCATGGAAATCTGGAAATATTACATTTATGGAGAAGATACTGGTAAGGATTAACAAAAATCTAGAAAAGTACATGAGCTCTATTTTAGGAATATCATATAGACATGTGGATCAAGGTTATGTTGGGGGATTATATGATGAATCTAAGGAAAAATTATCTGAAATTGGATTGGATATACTTAATGTTGGTTTTCAAAACAATAGCTGCTCTCAGGGAGACCAGCTACAAAAAACACAGTGGAGCCTCATTTAAGAGTCTCAACACAGCAATCCAAAGTGCAAAGCGTCCTGGGAAATAGTAACAGTAAAAAGGTTAAGCTTGGTTTTCCTTCCTTTGAGGGATATCTGGCTTTCACTGTGTTGTAGACCCATAACTGGGGCTCCACGGTTATTTTGCATATTACTGTTTCCCAGGACGCTTTGCACTTTGGAGTGCTGTGTTGAGACTCTTAAATGAGGCTCCACAGTGTTTTTTGTAACTGGTCTGAGATCAGCTATTGTTTTGTTTGAGTAGTCTCCAAGGCATTGCTCCCGGTTAGCTAGAATCCTACTCCACACTGATGAGGGCCAATACCCCGAAACAGCTGTCTGTGGATGGATAACTGGCTTAGGTTTTCCCCGTCACATCCTTAAAGCTTGTAAAAGAGCGTGATTTTGACATAGGGGCCACTTAATATGGTGGATTTGGTGATCTCTGTAATGGGGACACCCCTTTGCTTGGTTTTCCTTCCTTTGAGGGATATCTGGCTTTCACTGTGTTGTAGACCCATAACTGGGGCTCCACGGTTATTTTGCATATTAATGTTTTTTTCAGAATGCTATTAAGGCTGGTCTCGGTGCTGGTGGGCCATAGAGCTATGCTATATGGTGGTATGGGGATAAAGTATTGGTTAGTTAATTAGTTTTAATTTATTATAGGTAGCATTAATGCATTCATTCACTGTGGCCATATTTATCCATTAATAAATTATTTAAATTATACACGAGTCTAGTTTTATTAATGTTATTATGGTTTTTGGGGATCTATGACACCATGCACCAAGATAAATGTAGCCATTATGTGAGCCAGGATTTTCTCTTGTACATTCACTAACAGTACAGTGCTATGTACTGTCATGTAAAAAAGGGTGATACAGAAGGAGATGAACCTACGGCAGAGATGTTGGACAATGCACATTATAGTGCTAAAGTCCCTCCCAGTTGTCATGTGGGGGCAGGATATCAGCCTGTTTCTTTAACCAGTCGTATGGAGCATATTGGTCAGTGATACAGCTCAGCAACTTGCATTAACTGATAAGACCAATGATATAAAATGAATCCCATTTTTACAAACATAGAATCAATTGGAACAATCTACTTTATAGTAATATTTCTTTAATCTGGTGGTCTGGAACTTTTAGGTTCCACACATAGAAGAGACTATGGGCAGAAGTTATACTTGATATAGTCAATGGATGATAATGGATAATGATTATATAAATATGCTGGTGCAAGCTCAAAATGCAAGACTTTCGTATACGGATAATGTCAAAAAAATTGGAAAGCTTATTCTTGCATGCTTCCACAATAATGGAATACCTGAAGGTCTGAAGGCTTCCGAGGTGTACTCTGTCCCCTATTTTGTTACATGATGAAGTGGTATATCATCATCGCTGGTATGCTATGAATAATAGGCATTCATTTGACTTAATGCTGTTGACTGTGCAACACTTTTTCCCAGTTTTGCGTTGCATGAGAATCGCAGTATGTTCTATATTTTGCTTTTTTCATGCAGCTCTAGCCCCTTAGACACGAATGGATCTTCATTGAAAAACGTATTGCATCCTGAAGCAAGTGCGGATGCAATGTGTTTTTCACTGATGGTTGCTAAGAGATATCGTTTGTAAACCTTCAGTTTTTTATCACGCGAGTGAAAAACGCATCAAAACGCATTGCACCCGGGCGGAAAAAACTGAAACATTGAAGGCAAATGCAGACAAAACTGACTGAACTTGTTTGCTAAATGGTGTGAGTTTCACTGAACGCACCCTGACACAATCCGTATTGTTCGTGTGAAAGAGACCTTATGGTGGTACAATTTTTGCACAATTGACTTAAACCGTGTAAGAGGCTTATTAAACTTTATATATTTTAAAAGGGCCTTGAGTGTCCGGTTAAAAGTTGAAAAAGAAAGAAAATTAATTGTAGATTTTACCGCCCCTCCACCCACAAACTGACAATGCAGTTCAGATGTTGGGTCTTTTTACTACATGTGGTGGCCTTGCACAAAAATACACCCCTTTTGGTTGGAACTAGTCCAGAATATTAATAATATCTGCCATACTTATTTAGGCTACTTTCACACTAGAATTTTTGCTGGATCCAGCAGGGCTCAGCAAAAACGCTTCCATTACTGGTAATACAAGCATCTGCATCCGTTACGAACGGATCCAGTTGTATTATCTTTAACATAGCAAGGACAGAGCGGTCATGAACTCAACTGAAAGTCAAGGGGAACGGATATGTCTTCTATTTTGTCGGATCCGACGGATCCGTCCCCATTGACTTGCATTGTGGGTAATGCCAGATCCGTTTTGCTCCGAATCCCATGACTGGTATGGGAACGCAACGAAACAGAATGTAATGCATTTTGGAGCATTCCCTTCTGTTCAGTTACATTTTTTTCCGGTATTGAGATCCTATGACGGACCTCAATACTGGAAACTAGAAACGCTAGTGTGAAAGTAGTCTTACAATGCTCACCAGGGACCTTCTTGCTGTTACTTCTGATACCATTCCCTCCAATATTAAATTAATATTTCGCCCTTGCTGCTTCATTCCAGTGTTGCTCCATCAATATCTCAATGGATTGTAAAAGTAGACCAGATATATCGTCTGGAAGAAATCTGCTTTTGGAAATTTCAAAACCATGCTAAATTTACTTTTATCTGACAGCCTTGCTCGATATATAGAGGCTTTGGGCAGGTGGAGTTTGGTGACAGTGACAAGGTCTCCAGCGAATATATAAGAGGAGATATTTCCTGATACAATTTCTAGATACCTACCGTCTCTGAGCTTTTTCGGAATGCCGGTTCTTCTTAAAGGGGTTCTCCAAGTTAAATTTATTGATGACCTATCCTCAGGATAGGTCATCAATATCAGATCGGCAGGGGTCCGACACCCCGCCGATCAGCTGTTTGTAGAGGAGGCGCGCGCCGTACCAGCACTGCCTCCTCTTCATTGTTTACACGCTAGCCATAACATGGGTAGCGGTGAGCAGGTGTAATTACACCTAACCGCTCCATTCATTTCAATGGGAAGGATCGCTCCCATAGACTTGTATGGGACCTGATATTGATGACCTATCCTGAGGATAGGTCATCAATAAATTTAACTTGGAGAACCCCTTTAACTTGATTCTTACATTCTCAACTCATGTAGCGACTTCTACGTAGCCTTTTTTTAATCCCCACCACCACCACCCTTTCCCCTTGAAATCTTCTGCCCCCCCCCCATTCAATAACTACCAGGTTTTACACTATTGTTGGTTTAAATGGATTAAATTGCTTCTGGAATATGTGATTTACCATGAGACGTTAAGACGTCATCTAAGAATACAATAATGATACATGTTAAGTCATTGCGATCCATGTTTGGACACGATTGTATAATCTAACTTCCTGTGTCCTATGAAGTCATTTTTTATGTATAAAGTTTTTTTCCTTGCTCCTGTTATAATAAAAAGAGATTTGAAAAGAAAGTAAGGCTGCTGAGATTTGCAAGGAAAGATACTTTATGTTACAAGGTGTGTTTTTGTCCAAACTAATACCCCAACTGGCTACAATATATGTAACTATCACACCCAATAAGCAACATGACTATACAATAAAAGTTTATTTATAAAGTCATAACTCATACTGTGTAATGATAAAGGACAAAGTACCAGAGATTCAGTATCATTAGATTAAGTACCATGGATGAAAATAGGATGTCTAAATTAGCTGTGTAGCCCGGGAGATACATAAGAGTCTGCAAGCAATGCAGGATGAAGTATACACCTTCAGGCTTCCATTTTTAGATTCCATATTCACAAATTCAATTGCTCCCAAGAATGAAGAAAACACTGGTGATTGTTTTATCTCAATACACTTTAGACAGGACATGAAAGTTCAATCATAATATAAAGAAGATGTTTTAGACACAACTTTAGCTCATAATTACAGGATGTATGTCTTGTAACTAAGCAGATGAGAATGGTTTAATTCACGTTTTAAATATCCTGGTAACCAGCGCCAGCATTTGCAGTTCCTCCTTAACCTCACTTCAACATGCAGTTTAGTCACACACAAGACCGTGGCAATTAGCAAAGTTAACTAAATATACTTTTTATGCTTTTTAATGAGCAGAAATTGCTTAATGAGGCTTTTTTTGTATCAAATAATTACAGAAAGCAATCAATCTTGGATCATTTTACTAACTGAACATAATAACCTCTTTGTTGGACAATATTGAATAATCTCTTCATTATTACTGTCTCAGATTAAATAAAAAGATTACATTATTAATTTTAGAAAATGTATTATTTTTACTCATTTAAAATTTAAACTCTCAGGTCAATCATTATCTAAATAACATTTACATGTCTCTAATATACAAGTCATTCCACACTTACCTTTCCGCAAATTTTACTACAGAAAGTACTCCTATTTCTCTTGTTACACATTCATCGTGCTAGCAAAACCACCAACAGACTGAAAACCCTATCACAACCAATGGGTGGCCAAGAATAGACACTGGAGAGGAGCAAATTGATTCCTCTCATTAGCTAGACTTCTTCACTTGTGGGGGGCTGTGGTGAAGAAGCACCCACCTGCCATATGATTGACAAGGTCGGACATCCAGCCACACCCTGTCAATCTCATGCCTGTGCCGCTGCAGAAGATCAAAATTGGATTTGGGAGCAGCTACACTTCTGGGTAGTGGTGCTTGTCCAGTAGCTGCTCCCAAAGCCAATTTTGAATGTTGGCAGTGGGGCAGGTAGGAAATTGGCAGGTGGGCACATCTTCACCACAGTATCCAATAGGTAAAGAAGTCTTCATTAGAATTAATTCCTTCATCTCTAATAGACACAAACAAAGAGCAAACAAGCACTATTTTCTGGGATACTCCATAGCCACACTGTAGTGTGCAATAAATAAGCAGGTTAATTTGGGACAGGAAAAAACTTTTACACTCCACACTGTTCCATGTGTCTTAATTTCCTTTCCTTGGTCTCCTAGTGATACAAATTTAATTTGCTACTTATTCATCCTTTATTTCATCAGTATACCCAATAACTACCCAATGAAATCAACTGAATTATGTGTAAATGCACTAATATGGCAATGTAAGTATTGAGCTCTGAAAAATATTGAATATTATATATATATATAAAGTACAGACCAAACGTTTGGACACACCTTCTCATTCAAAGAGTTTTCTGTACTTTCATGACTATGAAAATTGTAGATTCACACTGAAGGCATCAAAACTATGAATTAACACATGTGGAATTATATACTTAACAAAAAAGTGTGAAACAACTGTAAATATGTCTTATATTCTAGGTTCTTCAAAGTAGCCACCTTTTGCTTTGATTACTGCTTTGCACACTCTTGGCATTCTCTTGATGAGCTTCAAGAGGTAGTCACCTGAAATGGTTTTCACTTCACAGGTGTGCCCTGCCAGGTTTAATAAGTGGGATTTCTTGCCTTATAAATGGGGTTGGGACCATGAGTTGTGTTGGGCAGAAGTCAGGTGGATACACAGCTGATAGTCCTACTGAATAGACTGTTAGAATTTGTATTATGGCAAGAAAAAAGCAGCTAAGTGAAGAAAAACGAGTGGCCATCATTACTTTAAGAAATGAAGGTCAGTCAGTCCGAAGAATTGGGAAAACTTTGAAAGTGTCCCCAAGTGCAGTCGCAAAAACCATCAAGCGCTACAAAGAAACTGGCTGACATGAGTACCGCCTCAGGAAAGGAAGACCAAGAGTCACCTCTGCTGCGGAGGATAGGTTCATCCGAGTCACCAGCCTCAGTAATCGCAGGTTAACAGCAGCTCAGATTAGAGACCAGGTCAATGCTACACAGAGTTCTAGCAGCAGACACATCTCTACAACAACTGTTAAGAGGAGACTGTGTGCAGCAGGCCTTCATGGTAAAATAGCTGCTAGGAAACCACTGCTAAGGACAGGCAACAAGCAGAAGAGACTTGTTTGGGCTAAAGAACACAAGGAATGGACATTAGAC
>ONZH01015577.1:0-82500 GCA_900303285.1 Rhinella marina | reverse complement strand
TGAATTGCTAGCAGTTTGCAATGAAGGTCCACATGAGTGTTACTAGTTGGAGGTGTTTACAATTGGAGGTGTGACCCTGCATAGTCTGACACTGCCAGCACCGACTGGACAGTGTAGGACAGAGACACACTCCCAGCTAGTAACACCCAAATGCACATTTATTCCTAAACTTAGTAGGAACAATAGAGGAATGGTACAATATAGAGTCTTAAGAAATGATGTTGTAGAACTTTTATTACATGGGCAGACGTCACAGGTCCTTTTCAACAGTTACAACTTACTCACATTCAGCTGCAGAGTTGAATGGAACATTTTATAAAACATGTTATGTGCATAACCATCAACCACACGAATAAGCTCATTTAGGCACATTCAAACAGAAGAACAGAAAAATAACAGTGATGTGAACTTTCCCTAATAGTGTCTGCCAGCCACAAGCCACAGTCACACCCCAGAGTCACATCCATAATCTGCTATTTTTCCTATTCACTGCCACCATATCAGAATAAGGTAGAGCATCCCATCATCACTGTGGTAGTCACCGAGCCATAATAGTGTAAGACATATTTTTCTAAGGACAGCATCATCCAGTCACTTTGCTACCACAGCGGTGTCTGCCAGTCACAGGGCACAGCTACGCTCTAGACTTACATACAGTGATGGAAATCGGCCGTAGCAACACAAAATTTCTTGAAGCATCTTCTTCTTTGAGAAGATTCTTTGGTTTATTTCAAGAGGAGAGTAGCAAGACAGCAATTAAATAAATATAAAAGTTAGGCATATTATGGCATAAAGATGAAAGTGAAAATCAGCAGGGGCCAGTGCCTGCTTAAAACCCCCAGACGTAGTTTCTTAGTTTCATAGTTCTTAGTTTCATAGTTCCCCTGAGAACAAAGGAATAATTAGTATTATAATTCAGGTTTTCTGCAGTATGCTGCAGTCCATAAGCTTCAATGTTACTCAGTCACACAGATTACATCATGATTATACGTAACCACTGATCTACAGTACATAAGTTACACCTATAACCCTAATTGGACAAAAGTTTCCACTTCACTAAGAAATTATTTATTCCTTGGTCCTTCCATTAACCCATTAGTGACTGATGACGTACTATGTACGTCATGATGTGGTGTTAGTTACCGCATCATGACGTGCACAGTACGTCATGAGCTCCAAGTGTCACCACAAGTATACTTGCGGTGACACTTGCTTGCAAACTGGTGTCACGGAGAGCAGAGCTGTCTGGACACCCGGCAGGGGACCAATCAAAGTGGTCCCTGCCTTAGAACCCCTGCGATTGGTCAGTCAGATTTGACTGACTAATCGCAGAGTTCAGCAGCGCAGCCCCGATGTCCTTGAGGACATCGGGGCTGCGCTGCTATTTTTTAATATTGCAGGATGGCCGAGCGGACCCCTCAAGTGACCGCCCACCCGCCACCCTCGGTAAGTATTACCCCCCAGTTCATTCCCCCCAAGTTTAAGGATGGCCGAGCGGTATTAGATTGTCAGCTGTAACATACAGCTGACAATCTAATGTAACGGCCGACATCGCTGCTGGCAGTGATGGCGGCCGTTTAACCCCTTCCATCCCGCGGTCCGTAGGCATGGAAGGGGTTAACAGGGAGGAAGCTCCCTCCCCAATGGGTCGCTGTGGTGTGCTGGCAGCGCACCGATGGTGTGACCAGAAGAGAGAGGGAGCTTCCTCCCCCCTCCCATCGGGACACTGTTCTGCTGTGGAAGTGTCCCAATGGTTACCATGGCAACCGGACACCATCCGGCTTGCCAGGGTATATCAAGCCTGACCAGGCTCCCAAAAATACACTGCAGTACACTATATAGTGTACTGCAGTGTATTATAGAGACATCACATCTACTGGATCTTCAAGAACCAAGTGGGTCTAAGTCAAAAAAGTGAAAAACATAAAAAAAAAATCATTTTTTTCCCATACACGCACATTTATAACTGAGTAAAAATAAATAAAATAAAATAATAAAATACCCTAGACATGTTAGGTATCGCCGCGTCCGTAACAACTTTCTCTACAAAAATCTCACATGGTCTGATCCCTCAGATGAACACAGTAAAAAAAAAAAAGACTATGTCAAAAAAGCTATTTTTTGTCACCTTACATTACCAAGTGATCAAACAGGCGTATTCCCCCCAAAATAGTACCAATCTAACCATCATCTCATCCCGCAAAAAATTAGCCCCTACCTGAGACAATCACACAAAAAATAAAAAAAACTACAGCTCTCAGACTATGGAGAAACTAAAACATGATTTTTTTCTTTCAAAAATGATATTATTGTGTAAACCTTAAATAAATAAAAAAATGTACACAATGTACACAATGTACACAAATGTGACCAGAAGAGAGAGGGAGCTTCCTCCCCCCTCCCATCGGGACACTGTTCTGCTGTGGAAGTGTCCCAATGGTTACCATGGCAACCGGACACCATCCGGCTTGCCAGGGTATATCAAGCCTGACCAGGCTCCCAAAAATACACTGCAGTACACTATATAGTGTACTGCAGTGTATTATAGAGACATCACATCTACTGGATCTTCAAGAACCAAGTGGGTCTAAGTCAAAAAAGTGAAAAACATAAAAAAAAAATCATTTTTTTCCCATACACGCACATTTATAACTGAGTAAAAATAAATAAAATAAAATAATAAAATACCCTAGACATGTTAGGTATCGCCGCGTCCGTAACAACTTTCTCTACAAAAATCTCACATGGTCTGATCCCTCAGATGAACACAGTAAAAAAAAAAAAGACTATGTCAAAAAAGCTATTTTTTGTCACCTTACATTACCAAGTGATCAAACAGGCGTATTCCCCCCAAAATAGTACCAATCTAACCATCATCTCATCCCGCAAAAAATTAGCCCCTACCTGAGACAATCACACAAAAAATAAAAAAAACTACAGCTCTCAGACTATGGAGAAACTAAAACATGATTTTTTTCTTTCAAAAATGATATTATTGTGTAAACCTTAAATAAATAAAAAAATGTACACATGTTTGGTATCGCCACGTCCGTAACAACCTGCTCTACAAAAATCTCCCATGACCTAACCCCTCAGGCGAACGCAGTAAAAATGAATAAATAAAAGCTGTGCCAAAATTACAAATTTTTGGGTCACCTTGCCCCAAAAAGTGTAATAATGAATAATCAAAAAATCATATGTACCCAAAAATGGTACCAATAAAAATTTCAACTCTTCCTGCAAAAAATGAGCCCCTACACAAGACGATCGGAAAAAAATAAAAAAAGATTTGGCGTTCAGAAAATGGAGACACAAAAACATATTTTTTCTCAAAAATGCTTTATTATGTAAAACTGAAACAAACAAAGAAAGTAGACATATTTGATATCATTGCGTCCGTAACAACCTTCTATCTAAAAATACCACATGATCTAACCTGTCAGATGAACATTAAAAAAACAAAAAATAAATACAGTACCAAAACATCCATTCATCGGTTACCTTGCCTCCCAAAAAAAATAATATAGAGCAATTAAAAATCATATGTACCCCAAAATAGTACCAATAAATCTGTCATCTTGGAGGGCTTCAAATGGGACATGGTGTCTAAAAACCAGTCTAGCAAAATCTGCCCTCCAAAATCCATACAGCGCTCCTTTCGTTCTGCGCCCTGCCATGCGCCCATACAGCAGTTTACCACCACATGTGGGGTGTTTCTGTAAACCGCCAATCAGGGTAATAAATATTTGAGTTTTCTTTGGCTGTTAACCTTAGATGTGTTAAAGAAAAAATGGACTAAAATGGAAAATCTGCCAAAAAAGTGAAGTTTAGAAATTTAATCTCCATTTTCCTTTAATACCTAAAGGGTTAACCTAAAGGAATAACAAAGTTTAACCTAAAGGGTTAACAAAGTTTATAAAATCAGTGTTAAGTAACTTGAGGGGTGTAGTTTCCAAAATGGGATCATTTATGGGGGTTCTACTATGTAAGCCCCACAAAGTGACTTCAGACCTGAACTGGTCCTTAAAAAGTGGGTTTTGGAACTTTTCTTAAAAATTTTAAGAATTGCCTCTAAAATTCTAACCCTTCTAACGTCCCAAAAAAATAAAATGACATTTACAAAATGATGCAAACATAAAGTAGACATATAGGGAATATTAAATAATAAATATTTTATGAGGTATCACTTTCAATTTTAAAAGCAGAGAAATTGAAAATTGTGAATTTTTCAAAATTTTTGGTAAAGTTGGGATTTTTTAATAAATAAAGGTGACATACAGTACAGACCAAAAGTTTGGACACACCTTCTCATTCAAAGAGTTTTCTGTATTTTCATGACTATGAAAATTGTAGATTCACACTGAAGGCATCAAAACTATGAATTAACACATGTGGAATTATATACTTAACAAAAAAGTGTGAAACAACTGAAAATATGTCTTATATTCTAGTAGCCACCTTTTGCTTTGATTACTGCTTTGCACACTCTTGGCATTCTCTTGATGAGCTTCAAGAGGTAGTCACCTGAAATGGTATTCCAATGGAATTCCAACAGTTGGTATTCCAACAGAGTTCCCAGAGATGTTTAGCACTTGTTGGCCTTTTTGCCTTCACTCTGCGATCCAGCTTACCCCAAACCATCTCGATTGGGTTCAGGTCTGGTGACTGTGGAGGCCAGGCCATCTGACGTAGCACCCCAATCACTCTCCTTCTTGGTCAAATAGCCCTTACACAGCCTGGAGGTGTGTTTAGGGTCATTGTCCTGTTGATAAATGAATGATGGTCCAACTAAATGCAAACCGGATGGAATAGCATGCCGCTGCAAGATGCTGTGGTAGCCATGCTGGTTCAGTATGCCTTCAATTTTGAATAAATCCCCAACAGGGTCACCAGCAAAGCACCCCCACAACATCACACCTCCTCCTCCATGCTTCACGGTGGGAACCAGGCATGTAGAGTCCATCCATTCACCTTTTCTGCGTCGCACAAAGACACGGTGGTTGGAACCAAAGATCTCAAATTTGGACTCATCAGACTAAAGCACAGATTTCCACTGGTCTAATGTCCATTCCTTGTGTTCTCTTCTGCTTGTTGCCTGTCCTTATCAGTGGTTTCCTAGCAGCTATTTTACCATGAAGGCCTGCTGCACACAGTCTCCTCTTAACAGTTGTTGTAGAGATGTGTCTGCAGCTAGAACTCTGTGTGGCATTGACCTGGTCTCTAATCTGAGCTGCTGTTAACCTGCGATGTCTGAGGCTGGTGACTCGCATGAACTTATCCTCCGCAGCAGAGGTGACTCTTGGTCTTCCTTTCCTGGGGCGGTCCTCATGTTAGCCAGTTTCTTTGTAGCGCTTGATGGTTTTTGCGACTGCACTTGGGGACACTTTCAAAGTTTTCCCAATTTTTCGGACTGACTGACCTTCATTTCTTAAAGTAATGATGGTCAGTCGTTTTTCTTTACTTAGCTGCTTTTTTCTTGCCATAATACAAATTCTAACAGTCTATTCAGTAGGACTATCAGCTGTGTATCCACATGACTTCTGCCCAACACAACTCATGGTCCCAACCCCATTTATAAGGCAAGAAATCCCACTTATTAAACCTGGCAGGGCACACCTGTGAAGTGAAAACCATTTCAGGTGACTACCTCTTGAAGCTCATCAAGAGAATGCCAAGAGTGTGCAAAGCAGTAATCAAAGCAAAAGGTGGCTACTTTGAAGAACCTAGAATATAAGACATATTTACAGTTGTTTCACACTTTTTTGTTAAGTATATAATTCCACATGTGTTAATTCATAGTTTTGATGCCTTCAGTGTGAATCTACAATTTTCATAGTCATGAAAATACAGAAAACTCTTTGAATGAGAAGGTGTGTCCAAACTTTTGGTCTGTACTGTATATTGACCCAAATTTATGACTGTCATGAAGTACAATGTGTCACGAGAAAACAATCTCAGTAAATATGGATTTACTGAGTGGATAAGTAAGTGTTCCAAAGTTATTACCACATAGAGTGATACATGTCAGATTTTCAAAAATAAGCCTGGTCACGAAGGTGCAAAATCATTAAGGGGTTAATCTATTCAAATTTTAGTACCAATCTCCATTTTCTTTCCAAGGAGCCATATGGGACATAAAATTAACACATACAAAGATACGTTGTATCAGTGGTCTTTTAATATAATAATTATTTACTGCCTGTAAAGATCACGTTAAAACCAAACTTTATTGGATAAATATATTTTAAAATACCGTGGTAAATTCCACTTATGTAAACTAATCAGGCTTGGCAATAGTAAAGCACAGGGATAGTAGAAGATATATATCACTTCCCTCTTGTTATTTACTTGCCACTAAAGTATACATGAAAAATGGCTCAGGTTCACCTATTTCATGTCAAATTGGCTTATCAATCGTACTCTCTCCGATAAGCCACTATCATAGGGATACAAACACCAGAAGGTATCTGCTTTAGTCTTAATCCAGCAATACCTCCAACACTCGGTTGTGTGTATCCTCTATGAGAGAATATTTGCTACCTCTAACGTGCCGTTGTGTCTGCGGCCCAACGCGTTTCTACTGTTAAGCACAGCTATTCATCAGGGGCCGAAATTTAAAGCACAGACACACAACAAACAAACATACACTCAGAAGCGCTGCACGCCACTGATGTCGGGCGTGGAGCAGGCAGCCTGCGGCGCTAGAATGGCCGTAACACGGCCACTTCCCGCCGCTCCATTTAAGACCTAAGCCACTCCCCCACAACAAGGAACCACCAATCACACTAGCGTACGCTCCTCCAGTGGAGCGGAGGAGAGGGGGGACCATCTCCTACACTAACGCTATCTAGTAAGTGACAGGTCTCTTACAATATTAAACTATATTCTAGGTTAGCGGTATGTAATGTCAGGTGACATGCGATATCGGAGATTGCATAAAGAAGGCGGCATAAGAGTCACCAGTATATCCACCGAAGCTAGGCACAACATACACCGATGTCTCCTACCGCATCACATTCTTTGCAGGAAACACCAGCCCATACAGAAAATAACTGAATAAAGCCTGCCAAATAAATAAACGCGGGTTAAATAACCCATATTCACCACAGCAGGGGTACGTAGGCAAAATGTGGCACTCATGCCCCCCTTATTTCATAGAGACATATTGCCATCCCCTTGCACAAAGGGATAAGGCTCATTTTTTATATGGTGAGGGTTCAAAAAAAGTAAAAGGCCCTCATCAATAAAAATATATAAATTGTTGCCATGTGTCACAAATGCATAAGGACAATTTTCCATACATTTTTCATCCATAAACGCGCCCAGGATACACAGTATATTCCCTCATTCTATGAAACAAGTGTATGATATAAAATCATTTAGTCCACGGGGTTTCACTGTATTCAGTGTGAATGTCCACTGCGTTTCCTTCTTTAACAACAGGACATCCACATTGCCCCCTCTTGCCGGTATTTTCACATGTTCCATACCTTGAAAGCTGATGCAGTCTTTTTCATTTGGGTGACATTGTGCAATATGTTGGGCAATAGGTGTGTCATCTTTCTTGCTAATATCCAACAGATGCTCACCAATGCGTCTCCTAAATTCACAACGAGTCTTTCCAACATATTGCTTCTTGCAAACACATGTGGCCACATACACCACCCCTATCGTTCTACAATTAATGAACGATCTGATCTTATAGCTGCGCCCAGTTACTGTACTTGTCACTGTGTCCCCCTTTTGAATCACTTTGCACGCCACACATCCACTACAGCGAAAGGTACCATTTGGTCTATTTGTGAGCCAGGTCGTTTTTACAGGTGTATTAAAGGCACTGTGTACCAGCTTGTCCCTTAGATTCGCCCCAATTTCTCTACTTTGTGAGGCTTACATAATAGAAACCCACCCAAAAATGAAACTACAGAAACTACATCCCTCAAGGTATTCAAAACTGATTTTACAAACATTGTTAACCCTTTAGGTGTTCCACAAGAATTAAAGGAAAATATAGACGAAATTTCAGAATTTCACTTTTTTGGCAGATTTTCCATTTTAAGCCATTTTTTTTCCAGGAACAAAGCAAGGGTTAACAGCCAAACAACACTCAATATTTATTACCCTGATTCTGTAGTTCACAGAAACACCCCATTTGTGATCGTAAACTGCTATACAGGCACACGGCAGGGCGCAGAAGGAACGCCATATGGTTTTTGGAGGGCAGATTTCACTGGGAAAATTTGAAGACCCCCTGATGCACCCCTGGAGGAGAAACTCCAAAACAGTGACCCCATTTTGGAAACTACGGGATAAGGTGGCACTTTTGTTGGTATTTTTTAGGGTACATATGATTTTTGGTTGCTCTATATTACACTTTTTGTGATGGAAGGTAACAAAAAATAGCTTGGCACCGTTTTTATTTTTTGCTATTTACAACGTTCATCTGATAGGTTAGATCATGTGATATTTTTATAGACAAGGTAGTTATGGACATGGTAATATCTAACATGTATAATTTTTTATTTTTTTAAGTTTTACACAATAATATTTTTGAAACAAAAAAAAATAATGTTTTAGTGTCTCCATAGTCTGAGAGTCATATATTTTTTTATATTTTGGGCGATTATCTTATGTAGGGGCTCATTTTTTGTGGGATGAGATGATGGTTTGATTGGTACTATTTTGGGGTGGGTATAACTTTTTGATAGCTTGGTATTACACTTTTTGTGATGTAAGGTGACAAAAATGGCTTTTTTTTCACCGTTTTATAGAGCAGGTTGTTATGGACATGGTGATACCTAACATGTATACTTTTTTTATTTAAGTTTTACACAATAATATCGTTTTTGAAACAAAAAAAATCATGTTTAGTGTCTCCATATTTTGAGAGCCATAGTTTTTTTTGGGGGGCGATTGTTTGAGATAGGGGCTCATTTTTTGCAGGATGAGATGACGGTTTGATTGGTACTATTTTGGGGTGCGCATAACTTTTTTGATCGCTTGGTATTACACTTTTAGTGATGTAAGATGACAAAAAATGGATTTTTTACACCATTTTTATTTTTATTTTTTTGCTTCTGAGGGGTTAGGTTATGTGATATTTTTATTGGGTCAGTCATTACGAACATGCCGATACCAAATATCTGTTTTGCTTCTATTTTTTTTACAATTTTATGTGTTTTATTTTGGAAAAGGGGCGTTTTTTTATGTGAAACTTTATTTTTCTATTATGGAAAACACTTTTTTTAAACTTTTTATTTTTGTCCCACTCTGGGACTTTAACTTCTGGGGGTCTGATCCCCTCTGCAATACATTACAATACATTGTGTATTGTAATGTATTACCTGTCAGCTTCGATGCCGCTGCCGCTGATCGGGCGGGCGCAGCTCCTACACCCGTCCGATCAGCTTGACGTACAGTACATGTACGTCACTGGTCCTTAAGTCACGGCCAGCTATGACATCCATGTACGTCAAAGGTCCTTAAGGAGTTAATATTGCATAGGAAGTAGGGGGATGCGAAAGCCGGAATAAAATTCCAAATAGGGTGTAACTGGAAAAAAAACAATATTTTTAAGTTAGTTTTTTTACTACGTTGGGTATGCAGTAAAATTGACCTGTTACCTTCATCCTCTGGGTCAGTACAATTACACATTTATGATATCACATTTATAAAGTTTTTCTTCTTTTAATACTTAAAAAAGATAAAAAGCTTTGAATTTTTTTCTCTTTGCACTGCCATATTCTAACCAACAATCTTTTTTATATTCATGACCTATAGTTTTTATTGATTCAATTTAGAGTGTGTAAGAATGTTTGATTCTTTTTATTATTTCTTTGGGAGGTGAAGCAACAAAGAAACAGCAAATTAGCCATTTCAATTTTTTACATTGTTCACCATAATATGGGAAAAGGGAAGTGGTTTTTACCTTTTTAAAAACTTTTTTGTACACTTATTTTTAGTTCTGTAAGGGGATTTGAATATGTAATGGTCTAATCGCTTCCCCCACAGACTGCAATGATTTAACATTGCAGTCTATGCGAGATGCGAGATTAACTATGTTCCTAAGGGCCCCTCAACTTGGGTATGGCAAGCCTTGGAGCCTTCAGAAGGTTCAAGGCTGCTATACTAACTGAACAGACCTGAAAGGGTTAAAGGATATTGATGCAAACCGGAAAAATTCTTTAAGCTTCTGTGTGGCTGCCCAACCATGGCAAACCACTTCATAGTAATGCTGAACAGTTAGCGTTCCTATAACAGATCCCTCATGTCACGAATCAGCGGGTGTGGGCCCACTGTGTCTCGTGCCCTACCTCCTCTAAGGGCCTTGTCTAAGTGAACCCCTCGATGTTCATAATACCCCTGATGGTGGGGATAGACTTTCTGAGGGGAGCACGAGGTTGCTACCTCTTGAGGAGGGTTGAAACATGAGGCAGCTGGTCCAGGCGGACCAGGAGGTACCTGCGACGGTACCAGAGGTACAGCGATGGTCAGAGGGCCAGGTCGTTACCAGGAGCAACAATGCAGGACCGAAGGATGAGGCAGAGGTACAAGTCAGGCAATCCGGGTCAGCAACGAGAGAGTCAATGCAGGCAGGCAGGGATCAGGCAGATAGCGGAGTCAGGAACACTGGAACACAAACAGGAACAAGCTCAACCAAAGGCAAGATTCAAGGACCTTGACACTGAGGCATCTGGGAAGAGGGCTGAGCCACTTATATATGATCAGGAGGGCCAGGGTTGGTCAACGAGTTCACATGATCCAACCCACATGATCCAACATGGTCACATGATCAAACCTGCTCCGGCCCAGAGGGAGTGATGCAAGGAACAAGGATTTTGTAGCCAGGGCTGAATGGAAACTCTGGAGCAGATCACAGAGCAACAGCACTTATGCAGACAGAGCCCAGGACTGCAGCGGTGAATGGGAAACACAGGCAGCAGATCACCGCTGAACACAACGCCCAGGACCGCGGCGGTAAGCAGGGGAACAGCAGCCACAGCAGCCGTTGTTACACCTCATACAATATGAGCCACTGAACCTAACACTGTCAACTACAGAGCCCCCACTGCCAGCAAAAAAGCCAGCCCTAATGACTTTGACAGGGATCCCATATCCATAGCTCCATCTACTTAGGCTAGTTTCACACTACAACTTGTACATCTGCCAGGGAAGAGCCCGTTGGATCTCTCTGTATTCTGGCATTGCCTCCTGGCCCTGTTAACTACAATGGGGACCAGCTGAAATCCGTCAACAACTCATCAAAAATGCAGAGAATTGGCCAGAAAAAAAACAGCTTACAAAAACTAGCCTTACTTTCACAAGCTCCTGTGCAGCTCTAAAAGTTATACATGGGTGGCCAATTAAGCAGCTTACAAGTAACTTCTCTGCACTGATGATCTTTTCTCAAATTTTGTTACATCCTCTCCCCAAATAACAGTAATACACTGTTTCCTATCCTCTATCTCCTAACATAATCCTAAGAGAATGATGTAATGTTACTTCCACTTCTTATGTAATAAAATACTCCAAGGGGAAAAAACGTCTTTACAAAATCTCTTACTGTGATCATTACCATACTCACTAAGGAGCACAAGAACTTATAAGGGAGTTATAGGTCCTAAAAATTGCAAAAGTTTGACCTGAAAACCTCTGACAGGCAAGGTAAATCCAGAGATCTGTAAAACCAGGCTTCATTCTTGGAAAAGAAGGGAAGGATAATGTTTTCAGATTTAATTTTAATGCCATCCACACATGCCAATAATGCAGGGATGCCGAGAACGCTTGAGTCATTCATTTATTCATGGAGTCCATAACCAAATATGGCTTTCCACCTTGGCCTCTCTCTTTGAGAGCCTTCTAGACCAATCAGAAGGCATGATAGGGGCCTTGTGTCATCAGACTTATAAGAATCATGTATGGCTTTATGCTATGGTCCTTGAATATACTAGAGGGTACAAAGGCAATAATAAATGGCAGCCACCTGTGAGTAGGGAAGTTAGCTAAGCTTTGAAAAGAGGCCACTTCACATGAATACAATGTCTGTACAGCACACTGTCAGTGATATATGGCAAGTAATAATGTAGTAATAAACCAAACGACACCAATCATCTGATCAATTCTACTCACATCCAAATCAGAATAATAATGATAGTGGTATATTGTGGTATAAAGCATCACAGTCATATGTTTGGCATCTTAATAGAGTATATGACATTATTTCTCTTATTCCAGCTGCTTATCAAACCATGTCATCAATTAAAAATAACTATATTTACATGCTGCAAATGAAAATCCTGCGTAAAGAATGTGTTTCTTCAGATTAAGATGGATTGTGACTAATTAGATGTACTGGTAAAAGCTTCTAAAATTGCAGATAATTAGATGCAATTAATTACAGACTGTTTAAGTATGGCAGATCATACAGATCCAGTTGTTTGAAGATAGATTGTCTGTAGGGCGCAGACATGTATAAATGCTTGTCGTTATTTAAAGATTAATCATATTTTCAGAATTTAAACATAATAAGTTTATGAAAACTAATAGTGATGTACTATAGCTTAGCAATAATAATACAGACAGAAGGGAGTATGTGAGAAAAGAAGATAAGTGGTTTCTAAAAGAAAGAACAAGGCAAACTCATGTAAAAGAATGCACATACAGATACAGTAGGTGTTGAGCGAACGCTTGGTCATCCAAAAGGTATATCTCCCGACTCTTTCATAAGTATGCTCACTTCAACAGTAATTTTTAACTGAAAGACCATAAAATAACCTTGTGTTAAGCTATACACATACAGTCTTGGTTGAACTTCATGGACTTATGTCTTTTATCATCCATACTATATAACAGTCATTGATTAATTGCTTAGCCATCTTAGAGCTCTCTCTCCCACATGCGACGTGTTAAGCCAGTCCTACACATGAATAGCTGTAGGTTATGTGCACATTCACTCCACCATAAGTATGCCTGTTTTGCTTGGCCTAGCTTACAGTATGTGTTTGTTTCAATGTGGAGAGGGAACAGATCCAACATGCCCAATCCCTCTTGCCCCAATATCTGAGGGATTACTTTTATCTAATGTGGGGTATTGTGAGTTGGAGCACAGATGGTGAACAAAGGTCATTACTGACACCTAGTGGAGAAGTAACCAAAAACTTCTACCTCTTTATGAACTGCTGCTTTAAAAAAATAGGAAAAGAAAAAGAAATACTGACCCCCCATTCCACTCCTAAAAAACTGCATATACTCATTTAGGTTTTCAGCCCACACACAGATGACAATAGACAGATAACAGAGAAAACTGACCTGACATGTATGGTTACCTTTTGGTTAATGGATATATATATACAGTCAAAAGCATCTAAAATAAAATAAAAATTGAGTTACTTTGCAAATAATTGTCATTTATAAATAGACTACAGTTTTATTTCTATAACTGTTTTATGGTCTACATGGTAACACACAACATACAAACCATGTAGTCAAATCGTGCAGTGTTATAATTATTTCAACTGTCCTCTACTTTTTGCTTATCCTCCAAATGTATGTTAAAAGGGTTGGCTAATTTGCAAAAAGAATTCGCAATAGCCCCTAATCTATTGTTGGGTGTTAGATATGAGTGAATCGATTCCAAACAAATCCAACAATTTTTGTGATTTGCTTTGGACGAATCGCCTAAAAATGGAACCCAGCAGCATTTTACTGTGAAGGATCATATAACACTGGGAGGAAGTTGGGAGGGGGGGTCTTGTCCTGATTGGCTCAGAGGTTGAAAGACAGTTTGATCGGCCAATCAGGGTTCAGTAGACAGGCAGGTCCTTTTGCTGAGAAAAAAGAATTGCCATTCTGTATTTAGCTTGTGACCTGGAAGGATGTCTTCTTGTGGCAGTGTCTGACAAAAATCTATTATAGACACTAGCCACTAATGTGAAGAGTATAGGGAGAGAATAACGTATTATTATCTAACATATAAAGCTGAGTGTATGTATGTATGTATGTGTGTATGTCCGCTAAAGGAATCTGAAACGTCGCAGCTACAATCACGAAATTTGGCACACAGGTACATCAGGTGTCTGGGAAGGTTTTAGACCGGGTCTCAGCTCTCCAGAATTTACCCTTCTTGAGATACCGTATTTTTCACCCCATAAGACGCACCTTTTTCCCCCAAAGATGGGGTGAAAATGCCCCTGCATCTTATGGGGCGAATGCTAATGAGCGCTTTCATAATGACATGGGGCTGGCATGAGGCATGGGGGCTGACATGGGGCTGGCATGAGGCATGGGGGCTGACATGGGGCTGGCATAAGGCATGGGGGCTGACATGGGGCTGGCATGAGGCTGGGGGCTGACATGGGGCTGACATGAGGCATGGGGGCTGACATTAGGCTGATGAAGTGGAGCTGACATATTGCTGGGGCTATAAGGCTGCTGGGGGCTGATATGAGGCTGCTGGGGGGCTGATATGAGGCTGCTGGGGGGGCTGATAGGGGGCATATAGGGGCTGATGAGAGGCATGGGGCTCTTATCTGAGGTCTGATTGGGGGTTATAGGGCAAAAAATACGGTATTCCCAAAAAATGCCTTAGCCAATAGAAGCCTGGTCACATGACCCTTATCAGCCAATAGAAGCTCGCAGGCCCTTAGCTTCCATATTCAGACAGTTTCACACCAGGTTTCCATAACAACCCAGCCAGTTCACTGCTGTAGGGGCAGAGTGCTGTGGATGACACTGTTAAAAGTGTATTCCAGTTACCATAAATATAACTTATGTTTTAGTCTAATTCATCATCAGTCATTACCTAATATAATGTTAATTTCACATATTTACCATTCAGTAGCAATAAAAGATGTTTTCTTCCACTGCTACCCACTGTGTTTCCTCATAAATTACCATGGCATCGACCTGTAATTCAGGCCACCCTCAAAAGAAGGACTTAAAAGCCCCACCCCCAGGTCCAGCTAAGTCACGCCCCCAGTTTGATTAGGCCACGCCCCAACTTGGTCAGGTCATGCCCCCTCTCACTCTGCAGCCGACAAGGATTGCAAAAATGAAGGTAAAAATCAACTTCAGTAAGCTGCAGGGGTGGGAGGGAGGGTGACTTTCTCCCTGCAGCTCATGCGTAGACTGCAGTCTGCTGTCTGAGAGTGAGCTGTTCAAAAGGACATCCCTGTGTCCATCCAGGACCTGTGCCGGATGGAGGACAGGGAGTCTGAAAGCCAGACTGTCCAGCCTAAAAACGGACCTCTGGCCACCCTAGGGGCAGGCTGCTGTGGAGGTTACAGTTAAAGGGGGGTAACCAGAAGAATAACAAAAAAAACGGAGTGCACAAGTGGTTCAGAAACAATTATCACAGAACCAAGCAAAGAAAACCACAATGTACACATCCAAAAATGGTAAAAGCAATAGAATAATTTTATTGGACAACACAATTTTACATACATCTAAATACAATTTTCAGATGTATGCATAATTGTGTTGTCTAATAAAATTATTCTATTGCTTTTACCATTGTTGGATGTACAGTTCATTGTGGTTTTCCTTGCTTGGTTCTGTGACAGTTAAAGGGGAGGGCACTGTGGATGTTACCGTTAAGGGTGGAGGGGACTGTGGAGGCCACTATTAAAGAGGCAGCGGGGTACTGTGAGGTCACTGTTAAGGGAGCGGGGTACTGTGACAGTCACTGTTAAAGGGGCAGTCACTGTGGAGGTCTCTGTCAAGGGGGCCAGGAATGGTGGAGGTCAGTTAAAAGGACTGTAACCTAGCGTCAGTGTTAAGGGGTGCGTGCTGTAGAGGTCACTTAAGAGGGCGGGCCCCTGTGGAGGTCACTGTCAAGGGGGTGAGGTGCTGTGGAACTCACTGTTAAAGGGGCAGGCTGCTGTGAAGGTCAAAGTTAAGGGGGTGGGCTGCTGTGGAGGTCCCATTTTAAGGAGACGGCTCACTGTGGGGGGGGTCAGTGTTAAGGGGTGGCTGTGGAGGTCACTGTTAAGAAGGCGGGATGCTGTAGAGGTCACTCTCGATATATTTTAACGACACACACATAAACATTAAATGAAATAGATGAAATATACCCGGGTGAAGCCAGGTCCTTCTGCTAGTTGGGTATATTTTAGAGACTTTGATTAGGGAAAGCATGAGGAAATTAAGGACTGATCACTCAGAGTTGTGTTCTTAATACATATGGTGGCAGATGGTTCTACATTACAAAACCCTGCAGGAAGAACTATTTTTTTCTGTTGCTAATTTTTTAAACTCCGGTTTCTAGAGTTCATAGGTTTATTGCCAGCAACCTAACAGCATACATTCTGCTTCAGATGCTGAGCAATTGTGCATTTTTTCCTTCTAAAAAGCAGTCTAAATTTACAATTTGTAACTGGGCATTTCAGTGCATAATACTCATGTTACTAAATGTGTGGCAGATTGCTGCAAAATAATGAGTAGTTATAGCAAAAGCAATACAGCAATAACCGCAGTATTATACTAGTTATTAAACGCATTACATACTACTGCAAGATAACGGGTAGTTACAGCAAAAATAGTACCGCGATAACACCATTCTTATACCCATGTTATTTAATCCATTTTATTTTTACTGCAAAAAAAGTAAATATTGTATTGTATTAATGCACAACATTGTGTAGTTTAAAGACATTTATCGCAAATATTGAATCCTTATACTCCTGCTAATGAACACATTACTGTAACAGACCATGTAATTCAACACATTTTACTGCAAAAATGCAGTGACTTTTCAAGAGTGTGAAAAATGAAAGACCCAGGCATCTGAGAGTCAGAATGTGGGTAGTACCAGCAGTACCAACACCAGACATCCAGCCAGCATTATTAGTAGGGAACTGTTCTTCCTGGCTTCAGTTAGGCGCAACATTATTATTGAGGACAAAGAGCATGAGATTGTGGACTGGATGCATCCCTCCTCTTCTCAGTCACAGCAGGATGATTTGGATATCACATGTGAGTCTGGCATTGTTCCTAGGAGCCATGGGTCACAGCATTCTTCCTGCTCCTCCTCCTTGCATTCCCAGAGAAGCCTTTCAATTGCATCATCTGTCTTCACTGCCATTTGCTAGTGAGGCACCTTCTTTTTGGCTAAGAAAAGGCAACAAAGCCCCATGTGCTATGGAAGATACTCAAGATAGTCTTCCTGTTGATGACTTGTATGAGAACAGTCAACATTTGGACAGCCTAGAGGAGGCTCCGTACAGTATTAGAATGAAGTTTTATGCAAACCGATTCGCTCATCCCTACTGTCAACCCTGCATTTACCTTCCATTGCTATATATTTGCTATTGCTGTCATTGCGTTCTAGTGCTTAAAAAAAAGTAATAGAAGAGAAAGTGCAAAAAAATAGAGATATAACAAAAATATACTGTGTAAAAAAAATTTCATGTCATTTGGACATATCTAATTAGTGTAGAATCGATTCAGACACAAATCAAATTTTATGAAAAATTAGATGAATTGGACATTAAACGAAGTTCGCTCATCTCTAAACTGTATATCATTAAATAACTTACCAATACTATACAGCAGAGGGAGTTACCCATGTCACCACTTTCTATGCTGTCCATGGATAGATTTTTGTGCATAACCTATTGTCAGCATAAGCACAGAAGAACATCTGTCCAGGGTAAGCAACAGAAAGCTGTGGCGCGGTTGAATCATGTCACTGCTGCCATTTTGTGCCCTATGGAGGCAGGGGCTAAAGACATTTCAAGTTTAAACAGTTCATTGATTGGGACATGGAAGCCTTCTGCTGAGTGGCGGGTTAAGCTATGTTTTGATATATATATGTATGTCTCTCCAAAAATGTCTCAGGGACTACTGGAAAATATTGTTACAAACTGGCCAACCTTTTTAAGAACAGAGGCAGACACAGAGGGCAAAAACAGTATATGGGCCCCTTGCTTTCCAATAGCTCATCGTATAAAACCTCCTTTGTGTATTCCTAACAATTCTCCAGTAACTGGGAGCCATAAAATGGAATATCTCATGAACAGAATTTATTATATAGTAAAGATTGTATTGTCATACCCCCCAACTACTGGGCCCCCGTGTAATTACAAAGATTTGCCCCCCCCCCCCCCCAGGACTGGACGACAATCTAATACGCATGTTAGGGCACCTTGCTCTCATGGAGAAAAGCCGCTGCAAGAGAATTTCTCCACTCTCTCCATTGAAACCACTTACTGCAAAGTATGTGTATGCAGGAGCCAGAGATAGGTATTGGCCAACAGCTATTGAAGGTATATGGTACATTTAGTTGTGTCTATAGGTTGGATAAACATTATATCTGTATATATACTGTATTTTTCAAACTATAAGACGCACCCCAGGTTTAGACAAAAAAAATCTATATTTTTTCTACTTCAACCTTCCCTGGTGGTTTAATGAAGTGAGAGGTTAATAGTTTTGGTCAGCTCCTGTTAACTTTAGTGTATCACCTGCTGACCATTGGACCATGGAGTATGTGGTCATCTCATTAAATGTACCTATCCAAGTACATGTGTCTCCTGTCATTGCTGTGTCACGTCCCACCATGCTTGTTCTACTAGATTTTTTTTTAGGTATTTTTTGTACTCTCCATGCATTTTGTACTCTTTGTAGCTCTCCAGCATTATACAAACACACACACAGCTCTCCAGTACACACATTATACACACAACTCTGTAGTACGAGTATGCACATTAAACATGCACATAGCTCTCCACACACACATTATAAACACACAGCAGTACAGTATGGACATTAGAGACACACAGCTTTGCAGCACACACATTATACATACACAAAAACAATATATAATATATATATTTTTTTTTTTTTTTGAGAGAAGTGTGCAGATCCACACCTCTCTCATTGATCCAGCAAAGTACTGTATGAGTTCCCTGTCAGATCATTAAGGAAGCAGTCAGGTGGGATCTAGCACTGCTGGACCACCCTGAATTCTGCAGACAATTTTTTGAAAAAGTTTGCAAAAAATTCCAAATTCCAAAAATACAGTAATCAAGTATTAATTATAATACTACATCACAAATCTTGTGTGCATTTAAAAAAAATTCCATTGTATTTTTTTTTATTTCTACAGACTCCAGAGATGTTCCTGTCTCAGAAATCCCTGCAGCTGGTGACTTTCCTAGGAATTGTCTCCTTTGCCTATTTACTTGCCTCTGAGAACACAGAAAAGTACAGTCTTTCTTGCAATTTACATAGAGATTTACTAAACTAAATGCGCCAGTATTCTGGCTCAGTTTTCATCAACATACTGGCGTACTTGTCTTGCACCACAATTATGTGTTTTAGAGTTTTTGCACCTCAATGGACAAGGGGCCATGGATTAGATGGAAAAGGAGCTTGGCTTTAATTGCACATATGAATTTGCCATATAGTAGAAGAATGATACCACACTAAACAGTGGGAACCGTACAATGGAGCCAGACCACATGAGTGCTATGGGTGAGCGGGGGATATAACGCTGAACTACTTCTTCTGTTCTTGACATAAAACAATGGCAATTTCTGGCAACTATCACTAGTTCAAAAATATGTTTTTCAGCTTCCATTCATTTCAATAGTAACTGTATAAATTCCCATGCAATGTGCTTTCTCTGGTGGTGACAGCAGGAAGCCAAATTTATCATGTACTCTGAGGGGAGTCAGTAGATATATAGCTATACAGCACAGATTTATCAATACATTTATGCTAGTGGCCAATATGGTGTTCAGAATGAGTGCTATATTTATGAAGCCATGTATATTTAGAAGTCATGTAAAGTCTATGAGGCAAAATTCTCAACTTAATAAAAAAAAAAATTGTACATTTGTTAGAAATTTCACAGCCCACACTAAATTCTGCTATAGAGCCCTATGAGATCTGTGTACTCCCTGAAAGCAAATCAATATACACATCCAGAAGGTTCAAATGTTACTCCAGATGTCCAACATCACCAGAGCTCTCTGAATCCAGCATTGCTGGATGTAACTGGAATGCCTGCCGAACCCCACTATAGTCAATCCAGTCACTACCTGGTAAACATGCTGGAATTTGGTAGGACAAAAACCACTGCGTGCCGGACCAGCATGCCGGTACTACTAACGGCAGTGTAGAATAAGCTTTAGACTTTGTGCGAAAATCTGTATTTTTCATTTGTGCACTATTCACATTTTTTAGTGGATAGCAAACTGACCAATTTATTTCTATGGAGCCATGCACACATCTGTATTTTTGCAGACCCATGTTCCATGTCTTATTCTCGTCCATTTTGGGGATGAAAAAAAAGGGAGTAAAAAAATGCAGGATGCACACAAAACATTGTATTTTGTGGATCCATTGTTTGTAGACAGAAATACAGACATGATCGTGCGCATGAAATCTAATACACATAAAATTATGACCAAAAATAGGGGGAGGAAATCTAAAAATCAAAAATCAAAAAGTCATATTAAACTAGCCTTTCAATATTACCAATCTTATTATAGTACTTACTAAAAAATTGTGAGAATCAGATTTAAATAGAATTGCTAAGAATGCTATCCAACTTAGTGGCAATGAAACTATAAGTGCAGGAGTACTCTACACTTCCTGTCCTTCCTAGGTGCTTTTGTAATCTAGAACACTGACCAGCTTCACAGATGGTGCTGGCTATGTGTAGTTATTCAACCCAAGGTGTTGGACGAATAACTTGTGGAAAGCCTCAACCAGATGAAAACAAAAATAGATTGAGGGATGAAACACCCTAAAGCAAAAAGGTTTGAATACTGGAAGACAGAATTGAACCAATTTCATGAGGGTCACATTACAACAATACGATACATATGGGGGTCTTAGAGAATTAATCTAATATGCAAAGTATAATGTAAAATATAAAGCTATACATATCCAATTTTTTTTTAAAAATTATTTATGATATATGATTTATTAAAAAAAATATCTAAAATGACCAATAAATATATAATAAAATCATACATGACATGGGATTGACACAACGGTAAAAGATCTACGTACGTTATCCTAGTTTGAAGTGAACAATACATATGCAACAAAATCATAAAAGACACAGAACTGATATGACAACTGTAAAAGATGGTGGTCCTAGCTTTACGTGAACAATACATATGCGACAAAATCATAAATTATGCAGGACAAGTTTTAAGTGAAAAACAAATATGCAATAAAATAATAAATGACACAGGACTCATACAACTGTAAAACACAGTGTTCTAGAGGAACCAAGCTTTAAGTGAACAATAAATATGTATTATTATCATAATGACAAAGGTCTGATGTGACAACTGTAAAAGATGGTGATCTAGATGAGCCAAGTTTTAAGTGAACAATAAATATATATTAAAATCATAAATCACACAAAACTGATATATCAACAGTAATAGATGGTGATTCAAGATGATCCTAGTTTTAAGTGAACAATCAATATATATAAAAAAATATCATAAATGACACAGGACTGATAACTGAAAAAGATGGTGATCTAGATGATCCTAGCTGGACATCAACAATAGATATGCAACAAAATCATAAATGACAAAAAACTGATGCACCAACTAGAAAAGATGATTCTAGATGATCCTAGTTTTAAGTGAACAATCAATATACAACTGCTCAAAAAAATAAAGGGAACACGTATACACTTATACAATGTAACTCCAAGTCACTCACACTTCTGGGAAATCAACCTGTTCAGCTATGAAGCAACACTGATTGTGAATCAATTTCTCCTGCTGTTGTGCAAATTGAACAGACAACAGGTAGAAATGATAGGCAATTAGCAAGGCAACCCCGATAAAGGAGTGGTTCTGCATTTGGTGACCACAGGCTGTTATTTTGGTCACTTTTGCATTTTTTCATTGCTCTCACCCCTAGAAGTAGCATGAGGTGGTGTCTACAAACCACAGAAGTTGTTCAGCTAGTGTAGCTGTAGCAATAAGATTAGCTGTGTCTGTATACACAGTGTCCAGAGCATGGCGCAGATACCAGGAGACAGGCCTGTACACCAGGAGACGTGGCAGGGGCCGTAGGAGGCCAACAACCCAGCAGCAGGACTGCTACCCCCTCTTTTGTGCAAGGAGGAACAGGAGGAGCAGTGCCAGAGCCCTGCAAAATGACTAATATCCATGTGTCTGCTCAAACTGTCAGAAACAAAATCCGTCAGGGTGGTATGAGAGCCCGAAGTCCACAAATCGGTGTTGAGCTTACAGCCCAACACTGTGCAGGGCGATTTGCATTTGCCAGAGAACACCAAGATTGGAAGATTTGACATTGGTGCTCTGTGCTTTTCACAGATGAGAGCAGGTTCGCACTCAGCACATGTGACAGACGTGACTAGAGATGCGGTGGAGAGCGTTTTGCTGCCTGCAACATCCTCCAGCATGGCCGGTTTGGCAGTGATCAGTAATGGTGTGGGAAGGCATTTCTTTGGAGGGCTGCACAGCCCTCCATGTGCTAGCCAGAGGTATCCTGACTGCCATTAGGTACTGGGATGAGATCCTCAGACCCACTGTGAGACCATATGCAGGTGCAGTGGGCCCTGGGTTCCTTCTGATGCATGACAATTCTACACCTCATGTGGCTTAAGTGTGTCAGCAGTTCCTGCATGATGAACGCATTGATGCTATCGACTGGCCTGAATCCAATCGAGCACATCTGGGACATCATGTCTCGTTCCATCCACCAATGCTACATTGTACCACAGACTGTCCAGGAGATAATTGATGCTTTAATTCAGGTCTGGGAGGAGATCCCTGGAGCATGCCCAGGCAATGTAGGGAGGTCATACAGACACGATGAGGCCACACACACTACTGAGCCTTATTTTCTTGTCTTGAGGCATTTCCAATGAATTTGGATCAGCCTGGAATTTTATTTTCCACTTTGATTTTGAGTATCATTCCAAATCCAAACCTCCATGGGATGTTCATTTTGATTTACATTGATCATTTTTATGTTTTATTGTTCTCAATGCATTCCACTATGTAAAGAATAAAGATTTGCAACTGGAATATTTCATTCATTGAGATCTAGGATGTGGTATTTTAGTGTTCCTTTTATTTTTTGAGCAGTGTATAATAAAATCATAAATCACACAGGACTGATAAAACAACTGTAAAAGATGGTGATCTCGATAATCCAAGAACACTGCAAATGTTAGTAAATACATAAAAAGTACACAATGGAAACAACTAAAGTAAAATACTAGTGACTGAATGACTCAATAATATTAATGATATTGGGTCTCAGTGTCATGCTGATAGTATGTCTATGCAATGGTGCACAATAAATGAATAGTAATGTGATTGATACTTTCTCTTTAACCATTTTGCTTTTCGTTCCAGAGAGAGGTCAGTTGCAGAGACTCAGCTAATGCATGATACAGGAAAGATGATTGAAGAAATACATCGGCAGAGATGGCTACAAAGTTTACTGGAGACCATTCACAACCCAGGCCGAAGAATGCTTTCTATGTTGACACACAATAAGTAAATGAATCATCTGACACAATATACCTATAAACGATATGAACTATAAAAACATTAAAACATAAGGTGCATCATAGAAACATGGGGGCTGATTTATTAAGACTGTAGTGTAATACGCCAGTCTTAATCAGATGCTTGCTGGCATAGGATACACTTGCACATGCACACGACCATACTGCAACGGTCTTGTGCGCTCCATATTGCAGTGCGGACCCATTGACTTCAAAAGGTCTGTGATCCGCAAGACACGCCCAAAGATAGAACATGTTCTATCTTTTTGTGGTGAGGAGGCATGGACACGAAAGCGCTTAGTAGTGTGTCCGTGGGCTTCCGATCCGTGCTTCCGCTCTGCAAAAGATAGGTGAAGTCCTATTGTTGGTCGTATCTTGTGGATTGTGGTCCTATTCAAGTCCACCGTGTATGGTCTGCAATATGGGCACTGAGCCAGTATGGTAGTATGCATGAGCCCTTAAACTGTCATACTGTGCAGGCCCCACACTCTCCTGCCCACTTTTTAGAAAACGAGCAAGAATTCACAATTTCTTTGCGCAAAAGGGGGCTTGCGCAAAGAAATTGGTAAACTGGCATAGAAGTGTAAATAAATTTCATCCTAGTGTTTATAGTACTAACTAGTATATAGAAATATACAACTTGTAGCTGTAGTATATAAGTGCCATCAGCTCCCAGGCCATTTACAATACTGGGGTAACAAAAAAAGGGCACAGTGTGGTACAGATAAATAAAACAGATTAAAACCTATGATGAAGACAGAGTACAAAAGATAACTCCTGTGTGCCTTCCTGGAGAACAAAGGGTTGGGGAGCTCACAACTATTCCCCATCATCATCTGTCAAGGGAGAGTTAGAACCTCCTCCACACATTAGATGGTCTATAGACCCTGCAGAAAGCCAAAATTCCCAGGGGAAATGTATGACCAGCAGTAGCTTTCGCCGTCAATAACAGGGTTTTTGAAGCCAGATCGGTAGTGATTAGCTGATTGCTAGGCCAGTTTCAATTTAAAAGGTGTTTACTTGTTAAAGGGGTTATCCCATGATTAATGTAAAAATGAAAATCAGACATCATAATGAACATGCCAATCTCTCTAACAAAGCTAGAACCAGCCTGTACCTCACATGGATCCAGAGATCTCCCCATTCATTGCTCGAATTGCTGGCAGCTCAGAGTCTGTTCTTCCCAAGGTGGTATGTCCTTTCTGCTGCAGCACTCTCCCTGTAACTGTCACTCTCTCTGTGACTGTATTTGTCACAGGTTCTAGCAGTAGATCTGGCTGGTGGCAGTTGAAGAACTGAACTGAGTATGTGATATTAACCAGGTGGACACAGAAATATGAAAAAGAGTAAACAGCGGGTGCTAGACAGATATATTTTAGTGAATAGCTCTGTGGCTATACAAAATTTTTAATTACATGATGTGCTAGTTTTAAAAATGTAAATACTTTTCATGGGACAACCCCATTAACCTACTATATTATGATTAATATGCTAGTTATCATCTCTTGTCTTCTAGAGAGAGATCAGTTGCTGAGGCCCAACTTATGCATGATAAAGGAAAAACAATTGAAGAAATAACTCGCCAAAGATGGTTACAAAGTTTACTAGGAGCAGTTCACAACCCAGGCCGAAGAGAGGTACCGCACCTGAGGAATTTACATAGTGAAATACATGGAATAAGTACTGAGGAGCAGCAGAGACTGAGCGTGATGAAAAACAACAGGAACCTACAATACAAGACTAAAATTTCTGCATATAGTAAAAAGATGACTGAATAAAAATTACTAGAAATTAATTTGTATAGTCATTGTTTAGCTTTCTAAAATGTCATTTGAACGGCTTGATGTTTGCTGCTATGTGATTCAAATTCAATATATTAGATGGCTTGCCTATAATGGATACAATTTCACATTTTTAAGCACATCATCTTTACTTGGCAAGACTTTGATAATTGCATAGAACAATTCGGTCAGACTCTCACCATTCAGACATGGCATAATTTATCAAACTGGTGTAAAGTAGAACTGACTTAGTTGACAGCTAATTTTGACAGCTCCTTTTTGATTTTCACTTGAAAGCAAATTCACACAGCCATTTCCTTTCTTAATGTGGTTTTGTAATCCACGGAGAACAAAATCAGCGGCAGTGTGGATATCCTTTGAGGATGGAATACAAATTTTTCCCCTAGATTAGTGTAATACATGCCCAAATCTGCTATGGCAGCATGCCCTCATAGTTTAGCTCAACATCTAGAATGTAGAGGGGTGGTTAATTTTAACTACATTAGATTAATAAACAGTCAACAGAAAGGTTATAGCGCTGCACAAGTGCTTTATACACATGCATACAGGTCAGTACTGTTTCCCTGTAATGTCCTCTATTATCTTAAAGCTGCTTCTGAGTGACTGTGAGACATTTAGGAAGGAGATTCTCATCTACTTTCTGCACTCACAGTGGATGACAGCTAGTCTCCACCTACCATGTCTTGGAGAACTGCAAACTAGATATTTAACATGCACAGGGGAAACCTGCTAAAAAACATGTAATTCCTCATGAATGCACTGTACTATTGACTAATGCAAAATTTGTTTAAAGCTCAGTGACCCATTGTCTCATTTGGGCAAAAATTGCACAGCTTAAAAAGCCACATCTCAAATTGTACAACTAGTGGTGCAAATTTTCTGCTCTTCATAGCACATAAAAGAAAAAATTCAGACGGATTATCCAAAATGCACCTAATTAAGAGGAGGGTGCCTTTTAGGATATTGGCAGCAAATCTTGGCAACTATCAACTCCAATTGTGTTGATGCAAAATACTCCATTATTACTAAAAGTGAGCCATTACATGCAATGGACCTGGTGCAGAGATAGCACCCATACGCAGGGCCTAGTGGCGACTTAAAAAGACTTCAGTATTATCCCCATATTTTGCATCCTTGTAAAGAAAAAGACTTTATTATTATCCCCATATTTTGCATCCTTGTAAACACTAATACACTATAGGGACATATTTTAGGGTTTTATTTGCAGCTAAAAAAAACTAGAGTGCACTGCAGAATTCTAAAAAAAGTTTCTCTTGTTATTTTCAACAAGCAATGTAAGTGTAATAGTATATGTATTGTATTATACTGTAATACAAAAGCCTATTGTTGCAAAATATGTTCATTTTTGTGTAGTTTCAGTTAAACATAATTTCAGAGATTATTCAGATACAGTATAATGTACATAAAATTGAAGTAAATTTTGTACATTTCTTGTTTTACACTGGTCCTGATTTACACAGGTGTTATACACTATGGCTGCATTAAGATTTCTGCTGTTGGCTATTAAAGACAATAGACTACTCGTCAAAAGATACCTCCCCAGCTTAAAAGGAGACTTTAGTCAGAAAGGAATATTTTTTTAAACTCTTTACAATTTTTGGCTGTTTTATCCCTATAATCAAATACAAAATACGGTACTTCTGTAGCAGTCAGCACAGAGAGATAAAACTCCTGTACAGATAGGTAACCCACTATAAGTTTACTGCTGCTGTGAGGGGGGGGTTATCTGTTAGTACAATTGTAGATGTAGAATTGGGATAACAGTATGGCAGCTGTTTTTCTCTTCATAGGCCTAGATGTAGATGTCCACAGAAGAGCACTGCACTCATCAGTGTAAGGTGTGATGCTCTAATTGAGTCCTATTTCAGGTTCCTCTCTGATTGGAGAGAATTGTCTGTGTAGTGACTTCAAATGATACCCAGAAAACCATCCACCCAAAGGGCGTTATGAAAATGGCTCCCTTGTTTTCATCCACTCACCGCTATACAGGGATCTGCTCTTTGCTGCAGGGGAACCACCAGGTTGCTACCTCTTGTCTAGTCTCTATTCAGTGACAGCTGACCCAAACTAATCAAGGGACATTGGTGTGTGGCACCAAACGGGACAGGTAGAATCGTAGTCAGTGGGCAAGCTGAGGTCAGTGCAAGCAGATTTAATACAATCCATAAAATAAACCAAGGGTCAGGGCAGACAGTACAGAGTCAGTGCAATAAACAGGCAGAGGTCAGGGCAAGTGAAACAGGTACAGAATGGTAAACAAGCAGAGGACAGGCACAGAAGATCAGATGGTTCTTAACACAATTTTGCAAGGCAAGCTAGGAATCTTTTTGCTCAGGCACCTTCGTATTGGAAAGGGCCTTATATCACCAAGTGATAATAGCCATTGGCTGGGAATAGATTTGGCCATGTGCTAGACCAGTGGTGATGAACCTTTTAGTGACCAAGTGCAAACTGCAACCCAAAACCCACTTATTTATTGCAAAGTGCCAACACAGCAATTTAACCTGAATACCAATATGTTATATCTTCCATGTACTTTGTCATTTAGCTATAATAGCCTGCCTACATTCAATGCGCTGACTGTACTGTTCATAGTGGTGAATTGCAGGAAAAAGTCTTAGGCATACTGGTACACCATAGACTTTTTCCAGGGTGTAAGTGCCCACAGGGAGGGCTCTGAGTGCCGCCTCTGGCACTCGTGCCATAGGTTTGCCACCACTGTGCTAGACTTTTAAAAGCTGGGGGACAACGTGTGCACCTAGGAAACAGATCACAACAGGAAGGAGACAAAGAGGTTGGAAGAGGCTTAGTACATAGTGCAGACAAACGTCTTGGCGGCCTTGTCTGCCAGGAGAAGACAGAAGCTGGCCTCAAACCACTGCCATGCCAGGGCTGCAAGAAGAGTAAGTGTTCCAGTGGCCATGCCCATCAGGAGAGGTGAAACACCTACAGTATGACGACAGACAATCAGTACAATGATGATAATGATGAAATGAAAGCTAAGTGAAAGCTAGTAGAATACTGAAAGCAATTGATAATAAGCTATAAATTACATTGTGTAATTCAGAAGCTAGACTCCATAGGTAAAATATTCAAAGTTATTGAATATTTTATGCTCAGAAAATCTATGCCTAAACAGCTCAATGGTTAACTTACACTTACATTGCCTTTCTAAAGAAACTGAGGTTAAAGGTGCTGGACTGGCTAAGCATGTCTCCAGATCTAAACCCTATTGAGCATCTGTGGGGCATCCTCAAAAGGAAGGTGTAGGAGCGCAAGGTCTCTAACATCTACCAGCTCCGTAATGTCATCATGGAGAAGGGGAAAAGGATTCCAGTGGCAACCTGTAAAGCTCTAGTAAACTCCATGCCCAAGAGAGTTAAGGCAGTGCTGGAAAATAATGGTAGCCACACAGCTACTCACAGCTAATTCTCTTAGCTTTAAGGGAGAGCTGAAGTGACCAGCCAGGAGACCACTACAGCTGTGACTAAGCAAAGGTGGGGAGTCTATGAAGCAGTTTCAGTGCAGAAAGCACCTCCAAGTGAAGCTCCACCACAAATACAGAATCTGTCAGAATAAAAGTTCATTTTCTACTTCTCCTGGTTATAAAAAGTTCACAAAAGCTGTGTTTGTACTGCAATCCCCACATACAAATTGGTGACAGACACCCATTAAGGGAATTCAAGTGGGCTCTATGGAGGCAAAGCTCTAGGCCTTTGCAGATGATCTTCTCCTTCATTGCCAACTTTAAACAATCAATACTTGATATAATGATCATAACTGACCGATTTGACAGAATTGTGTTTCAAAGTTAATTCTGACAAATCTGCGACATTACTATTTTTTCAAGACCAAGAAGAACTGGTCACTACAGGAGCTGGTCTCAGCAGAAACAGCTGATCCTTTAAAAAAAATGGATAGTTTTTTATAACAGATCAATGCTTATGGAAATAGATAGAAATCATATATGATTATCGATTGAGTCTGTTCGCCCCTTGGTCGACAAGAAGTACGTTTTCCCTTTTAGGACAGACTGGCTCATGCTTTGAGGGTTTTTTTGCCTTTCTCTAGATTAGCAGGGTAGAATAACATTCTAAATTTACTCCTATCCTTGAAGAGATTAAAAAATAAGTGTGCTGATTATCAATGTATGTCATGATGGTACAATCCCATCTAAAGCTAAGTTAAAGAGGCTCTGTCACTAGGTTTTAACCTATGTATTTAAATACATAGGTTAAAACCCCTTGACTTCTACAGTTAGAACATACCTTTATTGCAGAGTACAGCGCAGCGGTTGTGCTGAAAAAAGACCTTTAATCTTTATGTTAATGAGCCTTCGGAGCACCGGGGGGCGGGCTCTTTCTTCCTGAGCACCGCTTCTTCACCGCCCCCCGGGTCCCGAGGCTCTCTCCGATGCCGACGTCCACGCCCCTCTGAAAATTGATTGACAGCGCTAGGCCGTTTGGCCTAGCGCTGAAATCCCGCCGGCGCATGCGCAGAAGCGCTTGCAGTGCCGAACACCGCAAGCGCTTCCATCCTTGTGCGCACGCGCCGTCACTTCGCTGAACCCGGAAGTGACGGCGCGTGCGCACAAGGATGGAAGCGCTTGCGGTGTTCGGCACTGCAAGCGCTTCTGCGCATGCGCCGGCGGGATTTCAGCTGTCAATCAATTTTCAGAGGGGCGTGGACGTCGGCATCGGGGAGAGCCTCGGGACCCGGGGGGCGGTGAAGAAGCGGTGCTCAGGAAGAAAGAGCCCGCCCCCCGGTGCTCCGAAGGCTCATTAACATAAAGTTTAAAGGTCTTTTTTCAGCACAACCGCTGCGCTGTACTCTGCAATAAAGGTATGTTCTAACTGTAGAAGTCAAGGGGTTTTAACCTATGTATTTAAATACATAGGTTAAAACCTAGTGACAGAGCCGCTTTAAAAGATCATCCTCAGCTAAAGGACCTCACAATCCTGCAGACAGTATTTATCAAAATAAATGAGGGAACCGCAACAAGGTTGGACAAGGTTTTGAAGCAGATCTGCCTGCAGGATTTTTGGCAAAAGTCAGAGTGGAGTCAAAAGGAATCAAAAATATAAGGGAAACACAAATACACGAACATTTTACATTATTTATCATCCTCTCCAGAAGCTAGTTGTTATGAAAGTACAACTCCTAGCTGTTCTCAGAACTGCCTTCAAAGTGAATGGAGAATGCTGGGAGTTAGTTTCACAACTGCTGGAGTGCTACTGGTTACTGACCCCTTATCTGCACGTTAGATTGCTGTTCAGTAGGGCGAACACGAATCTACTGTATCTATTTGATTTTCATAATTATATCACAGAAATGTATCAATACAAAGTGTTAAAATTATATCTATTTGTAAATGTTCTAAATTTTGGAAAGAAACACATAGAACTATAATTGTAAAATTCAGGTTACTTTTCTGAAAATATTCAGTGCAGCACTCAATATCCTGAATTTCAAGTTTCCTATCTGAACAGGGACAGATTAGAAAACCTAATAAGATTTTCTAAATATATTTTTTTTAAAAAATATGAAATAAATAGTTATTATTTTTTAATTAATAGGTCCCCTGGGGTAGATGGCCTCCCCTCAGAATTGTTTAGTACTTATAAAACTGAACTTCTACTGCACTTGCTTGAAGTATATAAAGAGGCCCTTGAGGTAGGAAGATTGCCTGAATCCATGAATCAAGCTATAATTGTGGTCCTGCCCAAGGAAGGGAAAGATCTACTGCAAGCAGACTCATATAGACCCATTTCGCTGCTCACGGTAGACGTCAAATTTCTTGCAAAAATGCTAGCAAATAGACTTTCGAAGGTGATTGAACATATAATCCACTCGGATCAGGCTGGTTTCATGCCTAATATGTCTACAGCGGTGAATATACGAAGGCTGTTCTTGAACATACAGGCAGGCCAGGTCCACGCCTCGGATGCTGCGGTCGCGTCGCTTGACGCGGCCAAGGCATTCGATAGCGTGGAATGGCGGTATTTATGGGCAGTCCTGCAGAGGATGGGGTTTGGGGAAAAATACACATCATGGATACAGTTGCTGTATTCGTCCCCTTCTGCACGAATCAGGGCTAATGGAATGCTTTCTGACCCTTTTTAGAGGAACCAGGCAGGGGTGTCCTTTGTCGCCTCTCTTGTTTGCGATAGCAATAGAGCCCCTTGCGGCTGCTTTGAGGTCGGCAGACTTGGTAAAAGGGTTTCAATATAAAAATATTCATGAAAAGGTGGCGCTCTATGCGGACGACATGCTGTTATTCTTGGAAAACTGGCAGCAATCTCTACCACATGCCATGTCCATCATAGATTCCTTTGGGAGCCTGTCAGGGCTTCGCATAAATTGGTCTAAGTCCGCAATTATGCCGCTTCATCATGGGGGGTTGATACAGGGAATGGTGCACACTGACTTACAGGTGGTTAAGGAAATGAAATACCTGGGAATTGTGGTGACGCCGAATGCCAGGGATTTTGAAAGACTAAATATACAGCCATTGTTGGTTAAATTTCAGCGCAAGGTACAAACTTGGGCACGGTTACCTCTGTCACTTATTGGTAGGGTTAACCTTATCAAGATGATACTCATGCCACAGCTCCTATATGTGCTCCTCAACGCTCCAGGGTGGATACCGATCAGGATTTTTCATAAGGTGAATGCTATTTTTCGAGATCTTATCTGGAAAAAGGGAATACCACATATAAAACTGGAAACCCTACAAAGAGCCAAGTCTGATGGAGGACTGGCAGTTCCAAATCCTTGGTTATACTACTTGGCTGCCCAGCTTCAACATATCAGAGGCTGGGGTGACTCGGCACATCTAAATAAAACAGGGCAGATAGTTAGGATTTTACTAAACTCTAGGTCCTTATTGGAAGCGTTAGAAGCGCGCTCTTTTCTTGCTAAAAGTACCTTATATCCTCTGCTATACACAATACACAAGGTTTGGTGGAAAGCAAAGTCGGTAGCAAGGATTGAAGGTTACACTATACACACTCCTATCTGGCCAGGCTACATGTACCCGGAATTACAGAAAATTCAAAGCTTTCCAATATGGAAAGAAAAAGGCCTAACATATATTAATCAACTGTATAAGGAAGGTAACCTAAAAGCGTTCTCACAATTACAACAAGAATTTAAGTTACCTAACGCATCCTTTTTCCAATATTTGCAGGTGAGGCATGCGTTACAGTTATAGGCTACAACAGCCAAGGTGGAATTAGCTGCGCAAAATTCCATACTGGAATTAACCAGTACACATGGAGGTACTGGAGGTATTATATCCTTGCACTATTATCATTTGTTAGATAAGCAGCACAAAAAGCACCCATTACAACTGATGGAGAAGTGGCGGGTTGAGGTACCTGACTTGACAGTGGAGCAGTGGTCTGAGATATTGAAAAACTTTTCGGACATTGCAGTTAGTGAAGCACAAAAAGTCTCACAATTACTACTCATACATAGGGTCTATAGGACTCCAAAGCTACTGAAAATCATAGGATATAGACAAAATGATAATTGTCCAAGATGCGAAGCTCCTTCCACTGGGCTGATTCACTTGATGTGGAACTGCCCTCGCTTGAGACGTTACTGGGCTGCGGTAATAGATATAATTAAGGAAGTGTACTCAGTGAATTTAGAGCAAAGTATACTTACCTGTATTTTGGGGTGCATAGCGTCGTTAGAGGTTCCAAGAGGACACCGACTAGCCATAATAAGGCTTCTGTACCAAGCACGTAAACTCATAGCATTCCATTGGATTGACTATGACCCACCCACTATTCAGGAATATGAAGCAAGGGTGAATAACTTATTAAGAATGGAAAAATATGTATATAATAAGAGGGGTAACCCCAAAAAGTTTGATTTAATCTGGGGGTGCTAGATAAGGAAAAAACAGAAGGAGACTGAGGTTTGAATATAGGTCACTTCCAAGGGAAGGGAACTAGGATGGAATGGAAGAAGGCTCCTGGAGAAAATGGTCGGGTATGGAAAGATTGGGCGTAGTGAACAGATCTGTCAAGACAAAATAAATGCTAAAAGGTTTTCTCATTTCATTGTTTTATTGTATACAAAGTATGAGATAGAAATGTATGTAATGAAGGATGTTTGTGAGTACAGGTTGACAAAAAACTTTTTGTATATGATTTGTGACATTGATGACATGTTTGTGGGTAGGGGAGGGAGGGGGAGGGATGGGGGGAGCAAGGAGTTATTATGTATACTTTGTTGTACTGCAAAAATCTTAATAAAAAAAGTATCTGATCAAAAAAATATTTGTTAATTAGTGATATATAATAGAAGCAAGTAAAATTGTCTGGTTTTGATCCTGCTAAACTGATGAAAAAAATCTATCTGGTTGGATATTACAACAACAGCACATCCCTTTCCTCATGAATACTTTGTTAGAGGAAAACAGAATTCAAGGATTCACTTTTTTAAGTTAAGTTTTTTGGATTTATTTTTGCATTTAGAGTCAAAGTCAGAAGTGGATCCAACAGGAAGGAGATATAGAAGCTCTTTCCTTTATATTTCTCATTCCAATCCACTTTTGGCTTTAGCTCAAAAACTTTAGTAGATATTACCTAAATATGCTTCCCTGTTTAAAAGCTTCATATTCCAGTGACAGACTGGTTCCTGTATGAGACCAAACAGCACAAAATATTGTGCTGTTTGGCTAGAAGGAACTATAAAAACATATAGGAGACTCAGTGCTCCAAGTGAAAACAGAATTTTAGAAAATGACTTATGATAAAGTAATACAGATTGAATAAGCAAAAGCAATATATAATTAGTTAGTAATCAGTAATTAGTAATGTAATAAATGTAATAAATAATTTTACATTTATTACAGTAATGTAATAAATATTTTTACAGTTACCTCTGTAAGGCAGCTTATCATTTGTTACTTATGAAATCAATGGAGTCGTGGAAATTGTATTATCATTCCCCCATATGTAGTCACAAATTTTTAGGGTATCATATCCAGTGCGTATGTGGGCTTCCATTAAAGTGAAGCTTATAATTCCACAGATCTAGCCTCGTATTTCTAATCTGTAGGAGTTATTTATTTATTTACTTACCAATAAAAAGTTGGAGTGGTAGATACATACTTAATATTTAATCCTCTGATAGAAAAGAAAACAGGCGGCACTCACCAAATAAATCTTGCAGCTTTATTCTATAAAAACAGCAAGCAATAGATGCAGGTACAGCACAGGTCACAAACAGGCCGTTTTGCGCCTTCCGCGCTTCCTCAGGCCTCCACATGACGATGTCGACGTGGTCACATGAATTAAAGTAACATACATTACATGAATACCGCAAGGTACCTAAAGGACCCATAGCATTACTTTTAATGATCCACGCCGCTTCCCTTTGAAGGAGCAAGCGGCTTCTATCCCCTCCACGTTCAGGGGTGCACACCAATTCAATTCCTGCACATCTTAGTTCATCATTCCTCCCCCCATGTGCCTCATGGATATGTTCAATTAATCTTGTTGCTCCTATATGGGTTTCAATAGATCTCCTATGCTCTCTATTTTTTAGCGTCAATTGACGTTGAGAGCTTGTACACCAGGATACCACAGGAGTTGGGGGTTCAGTCAGTCCGCAGTATTCTTGAGAGGCAAGGGAAGAGTGATTTATATGTGGAATTTGTAACTGAAGCATTGTCTTTCATATTGACCCATAATGCATTCTTGTTTGGCAAGCAATGGTATGCACAAAGAACTGGGACGGCAATGGGGACTCCGGTCTCCTGTACCTTTGCTAATTTATTCCTAGCAGTGTTTGAAGATATGTATTTTCTGTTGATAATCCTTTCATTGCCTTTATATAGGTTTTTTTTTTACGTTTCATTGATGATGTATTTATAGTGTGGACAGGTACCATGGAGCAATTTGAGGAGTTCGTGGAGTATTTAACTAGAACTAATCAGATGAATATGCAATTCACCAGTAAGATTAGTAGGGAAGAATTAGAGTTCCTTGATGTGAAAGTTAGTGTAAGGGAAGATGGTTTACATACCACAGTGTTTAGAAAATCTACCTCCACGAACTCCCTCTTGCACCATGCTAGCTTCCACCTTCCGCATGTCAAAACTGCAGTACCGTATGGGCAATTTATGCGTATAAAACGAATAGTTTCGGGTTCCGGCGCCGACATGTGAAGCAGCAGGGTGAGAGCGCTCCTCGGCTATTCACTTTGAAAACGTACATATTGCCCGAAAAACCGACTGATTCTTACTCTGCGTGGGCAGACTACCTACAAAAACTTAAGAGACGGTGCATGGACCGTTTTGTGCTAAACATAGGCAAGAAAATCAAGACTAAAGCAGCCACCGCTTGCTGACGCCGAACTGACTAACATGGCGCCAAACACACAAGAAGCAACAGACCAGGCGAGGCTGAGTCCAGACATGGCGACACCAAATGATGAGGTGCAAATACTGTCTTCACAAGATTCGCAAGGTTCAGACGGTGACCCTCTGGACTATAAGAGACTGGCGATTGAAATGGCCTTCAGACTTGCCCCAGATCTACAAGAGACTCTCTCCTCCTCGATCGCTACTGCTATGCAGCAATTATAGCACACGTTGCAACAGCATGATACACGATTGGAAGGGGTGTATCCTGGCAGACAACAAGAAGCTCTGGGACAAAACTGAAGACCTCGAAAATAGGTCCAGACGCAATAACCGGGGGAGCTGCTTAGGCTATGCGAACAAGAGGTGCCTCGTGCCGTGGGACTTTCGCGCCAATGCAAAGCTGAACGCGCATACAGAATAGGCGCTGACCTGCGTGGCTCGGACCGCACCACTGAAAGACCGAGGCAAGTAATAGTGCGTTACCTCGACTATACAGACAAAGAAGCTATTCTGAAGGCTTTCAGATCGACAAGATAAACCGTACTGCTGAGAGGGGCTAAGATTCTCATCTTCTGAAACTACTCGGCGGAATATACTTAAAATATTCCACTCAGATGGCTCATACAAAGTATACACCACTCCGGAGGAAGCAACTTTTGCCTTAGAAGATAACCCACCATCTAGACGCCCGCTGCCGGAGAGAACCAAAGAGGAATAAACAGAATGTATAAGTTCCTCCGTGATAGGCTCTCTATCTCTAACGAATACAAAAAACTCCTTATCGTACCTTTACCTTTAGGGACATGGGGGAGAAGAAAAGTGAGGGCAATTTGTTCAAAAAATGGGAAAAGAAATTAAAGATACAACTAACACCTGAAGATACCAATCAGGGATGGATGAGAGTATGTAAAGCGGTTCCCTGTGAAAAATGGAGGGAAATCCATTTCCGACAATACACTCAGCAATATATGCCTTCAACTTTCCTAATAGAGCAAACAACAGTGTATATCTAACAGCTTGCCCTAAATGTGGAATGGATAAAGCAGACTTGGCGCACTGTGCTTGGCAATGTGCACATGTACAAGCCTATTGGACAGACATAATGATCTGGGTTAGAAATACCTGGGACTATAACCTAACTCCGGAAAATGTGTTGTTTCACATATTTGGGAAAGATCCTGTACCACAATTGATTATAGACGCAGCATTGTTAGTGTCTCTGAGATGTCTGCTTAAACACTGGTTGAGACAGAGTGTCTCCCAGATACAGGAAGTGATTTCTCAGATGATGAACTTCATGTATATGGACAAACTAGAGGTAGAAACACAAAAAGAAAAAAGGACCACCGGATTCTTTCGGAAATGGAAGACTTTTATTTCCAAGCATTTACCTCAACAAGACATCACAACACTTATGCAAATCTTTAGGCATACTGAATGGTATGGTAAAGAATCCTTAAAAGGCACTTTAGGGAAGTTGAACGTAGGTACATAAGGGTGTTTCGTATCAATTTGTCAGGTAAAATGAGTCGCCAGAGGTCTTGAAGGGTGTCGGTACTGAAAAGGTTGGGGTTGCGAAATGTTAATTTCTTGATATTTGTTTATGTAATGTTATTTTCATATATAAAAATGTAAAATTTTCACCTATGCGATGTACCAACAACAAAACTGTATGTACTATTGGTGAATGCAATAAAAAATATATTACAAAAAAAAAAGAATAGTTTCGGATAGGGAGGAGTTCATTGAACAATCTAGAGATTTGAAAAAAAGGTTGCTAAAAAGAGGTTACTCTGAGAGATTGATTGACTCTGCATTTGTGAAGGCCCAGAGGCAGGATAATTATATTTTTGAGAAGAAAAAGAGGAGAAATGTCAGCAAAAATGTACGTCCAGTGTTCACCTTTGATTATATACCAATGGCTCCTATAATCAAGAGAGCTATTGTCAATAATTGGCATGTGCTCGCTCAGGATAAGATTTTGAAGGAGAAGACCCAGTATATGCCTATTGTGAGTTTTAGAAGAAGTAAGACCATCAAGGATATATTAGTGAAAAGTCAGTTTAAGGAAAAGGATTTGAACTGGTTGAGTAAAGCTGCCCCAGCCAGGAATTATAGATGTGGACAGTGCTCCATGTGTAGATTTCTTCATAAAATGAGATATTTGAAGCTGGGAAGTGTCCTTTTGCCCCTGTAATAGGTTATATATAGGCAAAACAATTGCCTGTATATCAGGTTTACAGAGCATAGAAGATCTATTGAAACCCGTATAGGAACAACAAGATTAATTGAACATATCCAGGGGGCACATGGAGGGAGAAATGATGTACTAAGATGTGCAGGAATTGAATTGGTGTGCACCCCTGAACGTGGAGGGGATAGAAGCCGCTTGCTCCTTCAAAGGGAAGCGGCATGGATCATTAAAACTAATGCTATGGGTCCTTTGGGTCTTAATGATAAAAATGACCTTGCGGTATTCATGTAATGTATGTTACTTTAATTCAAGTCTGTTGTCTAATGTAGTCATGGTGACCACGTCAACGTGCGTCTATATCATTTGACCATGTCGATGTCGCCCTGTGGAGGCCTGAGGAAGCGCGGAAGGCATGAAATGGCTGTTGCCTGTTTGTGACCTGTGCTGTACCCACATCCATTGCCTGCTGTTTTTATGGACTAAAGCTGCAAGATTTATTTGGTGAGTGCCGCCTGTTTTCTTTTCTATCAGAGGATTGTATTTGGGACCTATTTTGGTCTGAGCACCATTTTTTCACCGCATTACTGACGTGCCTGGGCGCAATGTGAATTGTGACACCGGCGGCAGTGCCGACAGCGTTTTCTATTGTATTGCATACCTAATATTTCATTTTCATAATATTGTTACATTGGAATAAATACTATTGCAAATGTGTTAATGAAACAAATTTGATCCCAATTTTTTCTCAAAATAATTTACTATTATAACAATGATGATTTAAGTATGAATAAAATAAATATAGTGGCTGATGACAACATTATTCAACCCTTGTACATTGTTCTGTATGCCACATATTGGACATACTGTATTTATGGTATAGTTGAAGATATATTGGAGAAGCACATCATTAGTGGTGCGGTGCAGCCGAAAAGGGTTCTTCAACCCAATATAAGTATTCAAAAAGATTCAGCAAACGCCAATGTGAGTCTAAATATATTATTTTAATCTTGGAGAAATATTTATACATAATTTTCAGTGTTTGAATAAAGAGAGAAATTCATTTTTTGTACATATTTCTTTTAATCTCTCACAATACTACCACCCTATTTAGACTTACATCTCTTTGGTAGAAAAAGACATAAAAGAACTGGTGGGACATACAGAGGTCATCTTAAATTTCACCCTAATCTACATCCAGAGGAACAACAGGTTCTGAGATTGTTACACGCAAATTGCAACATTATTATTATTAAACCGGCGGACAAAGGCGGTGCCTTAGTGGTGATGGGTAGGACATACTACATTAACGAACTAATCTCCCAACTCTGATCCTACCACTTACATTGCTATTAAATCAGATCCCACATCTGACATCCGTACCAAAATCACCAATATCATTACAAAATATAGTGAAACTGGTACAATAGACAACAAATTGTGCAAATTCCTACTACACCAACACCCTACATATTACTCCCATTATTTACACCCTCCCCAAAACTCACAAAAACTTACTCAAACCCCCTTAAAGACCTATAGTTTCCTCTACGGATTCCATCCCGCCCCCTCTATCTGTAGTCCTTGAAAAAATTCTCACACCCCCTGTAAACACCATACCTTCATTCCTTTTAGATACTCCACAATTCCTGGAAATCATTAAATCACATGACCCACTACCACCCAATAGCAGTTTGGTCACATGGGACGTTTGCAGCCTGTACACATCCATACAACATTCCAAAGGTATGATTGTGATGGATCCTTTCCTTGACACTCAAAAGTTGACCAATCACGGCAAATCATTTTGCATGGACTTACTTTACCTAGTACGTCACAATATTTTTTTTTCTCTTTGGGGACCAATTCTATCTACAGAAACGCGTAACCGCAATGGGATCCCACGTGGCCCCTCCCTACGCAAATGTCTACATGGCAATCTTCGAGGACGATTATGTATACTCAAATCCATTATTTCTACTTTTTTGCGTTTGGAGTGGACCACATGCAATCCACACACACACCTGAATTCGATTTATCCAGAACTTCAGTTCACTTTACATCATGACTACAATACTATCAGCTTCCTGGACACCCACATTTCAATAAACCATACAGGGTCTATTCCTATAGACCTATACACCAAACCCACTGACCGGAATAGTCTCCTCCATTTTTCCAGTTCACACCCTCCCAACACTAAGAAGTCCCTACCTAAGTCACAATTTCAGTGGGTTAGACACATTGTCACTGATAAACAAATTAGGGACAACAGATTGAACGAGATGACCAACCACTTCATTGATCCTTCAAAAATTCTTGCTAATTCCCCCACTGTGGCTAGAACTGAGAATAAAAAACAAACAAGAATACCTTTTGTCCACCTATACCACCCTTTCAGTAATAAAATTATACACCTCTTAAAATGCCATTGGAACCTCCTCAAAAAAGCGTACTCCGATGTGATAGAATTTGGATAACCTATTATACCATGTTACAAATGGAGTAAAAACATACATGATATCAGGGGCGTTGCTAGGCTAAAACATGTTTCCTCCCAGGCCCCCGAATGTCCTGCCTGCCAGCTAGATACAATTGTATTGCCATCCTCAGGACGGCAATACAATCGAATCTAAAGCACTGCACGAGGTGTAGGACCTGTGGTGACATCACAGGTCATGTGATCGGTGCAGTAGCTGAGAAGGACCTGCGATGATGTGATGTCACTGGTCACATGTCATCATGTGACCAGTGCAAGAGAGGCTCCACAGTGAAGAGAACGCTAGGGGAAGAAACTCTGTTGATGCCTGCTATAAGGAGAGGTAAGTAAAGGGAGAGGCAGAGTAATGCCAGGGGTTGTAGTTATTTAACTGGGACTGTATGTTAGGGCTGAAGAGAGGGATGTTATTTACATGGGACTCTGTTGGAGGCGGATGCGGAGGGAGTGATGTTATTTATATGGGACTGTATATTGGAAGAGCTGAAGGGAGGGGAGTGATGTTATTTACATGGAACTCTACGGCGGAGGTAGGGAAAATAATTTTATTTATATGGGACTGTATGGTGGAGGGGCTGAGGGAGGACTAAAGGGAGGAATATAACTACAGGGGGCATTATTACAGTAGGGGGCAGTATAAATACTGGGGGCACTTCAGGGGGGGCATTATAACAGGAAGGGGCGATATAAATACTGGGGCACTGTAGGGGTATTATAAATCCAGGGGACATTTTAGGCGTTCTTATTACTACTGGGGCCTCTATAGGAGGGACTTATAGAGCCACCTTATTTCTACTAAGAGCACTATGGGGGATCTTATTACTACTGAGGGGTCTGTAGAGAGCTTTATTACCACTGGGGAACAATAGGGGGCCATATTACTACTGAGGGGTGTGTAGAGAGCTTTATTACCACTGGGGGAAGAATAGGAGGGCTTTATTTCTACTGGGGGTTCTGTGAGGGTATTATTAATACTGGAGGGCTCTTCTTCTGATGGGGGCACTGTTGGGGAGCATTATCACTGTTGAGGGCACTGTAGGGGGCAGTATTACTAAATAGGGCATTCTAGAAGGGAATTACTATTGCTGGGACTATGAGGAGCACTATTACTATGGGGGGCACTGATTTTTCTTCAGGGTAGTATTTGGCGGTATTGAGGGGCACAGCGAGCAGCAGGATAACACTGTGGGGACTCCAGGTTGGGAGATGATGAAATGTGAGATGTCTGTGTGTCACACTCTGCAGAGACGAGGCGGCTGAGAGAAGTTGTCCAGACCAAAGAGGATGACAGAGAAGATATGCATCAGAGGAGACGTTACTTGGAGGCCCTGGATGTGAAAGGTAAGTGCTGCTGCGGAAGGGGGGGCAGGTGGTCGACTTAGAGAATTGGGCCATATTCATTGGGGCTTGGGCCCCGGATCTTTTGAGACCCTGGCAACGGCACTGCATGATATGCTGATCCATGAGGATATCGGCAGCCTATCACGCCCAAACGTTCCTTTCTACTACCCGCAATGGGACCTTTCCTTGCCTCCACTGCAGTCAATGCTCCTCTGTAACCAAGGGTACCCACTTCACCCACCCTAGAACTGGGAAACACTTCCCCATCAAGGGCTATTTCACATGCACCTCTAATTACGTTATATATCATAAAATGCCCCTGTGGACTAGCTGACGTGGGGGAAACAACACTGTGTACGTGACCGCATAGGCCAACATAAATCCATAATCAGATGTAAGAGAGACCTTTTACCCCTGCCACACCACTTCTCACAAGCCAACCACCGTATCTCGCAGCATTTTCAAGTAATTGAACACATTCCACCACCTTGTTGTGAAGACAACAGGAATATCATCTTCAAGAAAAGAGAAGCGTTCTGTATTTACACCGTGCAAACCTTGGAACCAGTGGGACTGAACTGGGAATACGAACGTTCTTTGTATTGAATATACACAATTTGCCTTATCTAATTATGTATATTCTCTAGACTATATTTGCGACCTACTCCCTTTTTCAATTTTCTCTTTACAGATTAAATGATCGGCAATCCAATAGAGGCGGGTGGATGTGGTAAATAATATACATAGTAGCTTAATGACGGTTTAAGACAGATTGATAGCATACCTTTTGTTTCCATGTACACTTGTTTCTTATATAACATTTTCCCTTTACATTTTTCCCTATATGTTTCCCTTTACATTTTTCCCTATATACATCTTCTATATTTTCGCCTCGTTTCATACATCCCATCCACCTGTTTCTTTTTCTTTCTCTTCTTTCTTTTCCTTCTCTTTTTTCTTTTTCCCCCTTTTCTACATTTTTTCTTAATTTTTTTCCACATTTTCATTATTCTTCTTTTTTCCCCTTCACTCATATTTATTTTTCTTTTTTTTTTTTAACTTAGTTTTACTTATTTTACCACCTAAATTCTCCAATGTTCTATTCCCGTTTCCCCTCTCATTCTATTTATCCACTCTTTATTTCATTCATTGTTCTTCTATTCCCCCTTCTACCAGTCACACAGTTCCCCTTTTCTCCAGTAGATGTCACTATTTCCCCTCTTCACATCTACTGACATGCACATCACACGGACACCGCCGCACTTACATCCCCGCTCTAGATGCCGAATGTGACAGCATTCCGCCTCTTGTGCATTACAGCCCACACTACATAAACGCTGGTTTCGGCAATTTCCCCCGGATGTCACACACAGCAGTAAGTGCCTTTTTGCCCTCACCACCTTGTTGTTTATATAATTCAATATGATACACTATTTGCCACCTCGTAGTCAATATTACTCTATATGAGTCACCATTCACACCCCTTGCCCCTGCATCCATACAGTCTGCTTCTCTATATGCTTCTCAATATGACCCATCATTTACACTCTCAACCCCTGCACTTATATAGCCTGACCTGCAGCGTTTCCTGTTTCTCTCATAGTCCTCTCTAGCCCTCCACACACCTATACCATACTTTTATTCTAATTTACATTATCTTACATTATACTTACCCATGTTAAATGCTTATGTCTGGCCCTCTAGCTCTTAGAGTTTGGCATATTCTGTACCGTACATTTCCTATGTAATTGTGTCTGTTTCCTCATTCCCCCTTTTTGATTGCTACCATTTTATCCTTTATCTTTTTTACTATTTTCTTATTTTTTCTTTAATTTTCCTTCCCCATCTCCCCTCTTTTTTTCCATATTTATTCCAGCTTTGTACCTTTACTTATTTTTCGGTCAATGGAGCGAAATGTTGATGATGATGATCATCATCATTAGGGATGAGCGAACTTTTGGCGAGCTTTCGTGAAGTTCGGATTCGTACGAACCGAACCTAAAACGAACCTTGCTATAACAGCTGAATAATTGCAGCTACAATAGTGGGAGTCTGATAGGGTATAGTTTCGTTTAGTTGCAGTTGCTATTACAATGAAAAAAGTGGAAAAAAATGCAAAAATAGTGAAACCTCAGCCAGGTCGACAACATTTGACAGCATTGAAGATGTCCGCTGGAGCAGTCCATGTCATGCCAGAGCACCAAAAACACACGGTAGATCGTGGCACCAGCCCAAGAATAGGCTGCGTTGAAGTCGATGCGGTCTCAGTGACATCACAGGTCAGAAGACAGACAGGCGTACCATTTAATTAGACCTTGTGCACCCCAGAAGAGGTACACATTAGCCAAGGTGTAAGTGATTACACGGGACATAGGACACAAAGTGCAAGTTGGCAACACCGGCAGCATTGCCTTGGACCCAGTAGGGTGGAAAACAGACATTTTACAGTGGAACCAGCAGCAGTAATAGTGCTGTATTGGACCCAGTATGGTTGAGAACAGACAATTGACGGAGGAGGAGGAGGAGGCGGCAGCACTTGATTGCACCCAGGCCAGTATGGTTGAGAACAGACAATTGACGGAGGAGGAGGCAGCAGCACTTGATTGCACTCAGGCCAGTATGGTTGAGGACAGACAATTGACGGAGGAGAAGGAGGCAGCACTTGATTGCACCCAGGCCAGTATTGTTGAGAAGAGACAAGTTGAGGAGGAGGAGGAGGAGGCAGCACTTGATTGCACCCAGGCCAGTATTGTTGAGAAGAGACAAGTTGAGGAGGCAGCTTCAGCAGCTCTTGATTGCACCCAGTATGTTTCCAAATAGACAATTGACGGTGGGGGCATTAGTAGGAGCAGTATTCTTTTGGACCCAGAAGGGCCTAGTACAGAGAACTGAAGTTGGAAGCTAAGAATATGCACGCTTGTAAAAATCAGTTTTTATACATGACAAAATGTTGATGTAGACTTCAGCACAGGACAGTCAACGTTAAAAAAAACCCTCTAACGTTACAGCTAGTCTAGTAGGATACGGATATGGTTAAATAACCAGACAACCTCACCCACAGAATCCATGAGGTGAAGAAAGGACATTTAAAAAGGCACAGATTCAAGAAGGCTTTATGCCAGTTCCGTTATCCAAAAAAACGTGTCCAATTTTCATGAAATGGACACCTCACTGGTACTCGCTTTACAAATTGACGCAACTACTCTGGTGTCAAACCTGTTGAATCTGGGCCTATGGCTGTTGGTGAGACATATATATATATCTTTGTTACACCAGTTTGATGTCCTAACCGAGTGCAGCGCCAAACCCAATGGATGTATGCTTTTGTGTTTTTTTAGTGCTGTCACCAGAAAACCAGGATACAAGGGATTATAAGAGTAATAATCCCTTGTATCCTGGTCTTGTCAGGACCGGCAGTCATTGCACCCATTCTGCTGGTCCTGTCTCTGACTCTGGTGGCGAGGTGGTTGCCCGTGGTCAGGCTTCATCCGCTATTTCGGCAGGCTCCTCCTCCGGCCAACGGTCTCTGGCTGTGGATGCGCGTCCCAGGCAGGGGACGCTCGCGACGGTCATAAGTGCCAGGGACGTGGCTGGAGCGCACACTCGCTCGCGGCCTGTTACTGGTCGCTGGAAAACATGATCAATATAGTCTGTGTTTATTTTCTGATTTGTCTGGTATCTTATGAGTTAAGTTTTGTTCCTTGCTTTCTCCTCCCAGTCAGCTGGTTGGGTGGGGTCTGCGAGGTATTTAAGGACTTCTAATGTAAGACTTGCTGCCAGTGTTTGGAGTTTCCTTGCTACTACCTGGTTTGTCATTTGTGCTCTGCTATTTAGATTCTTATTTGTTCTTTGACCCTCGGCGTGTTTTGTGACTACTCTTGGCTTACTGATTTTGTTCCTGACGTACTCTCCTGGTTTTGACACGGCTATCTGACTATCCATTTGTTCTTGTTTGTCTGTCTTGTTTGTTTTCCCTTCCCCTGCACTTTTTCTAGTGTATCTCGAGTCTTCAAGTTGTCGACTCAGGGGTTAGCCTGAGTAGGCAATAGGCAGGGAAAGGGGTTGGGATTTAGCTCAGGGATCACTTACTCCTTGTCTGTGTATCCCAGCCCTGACAGAAACACTGGCCCAAAAGAAGCCTGCAACCTGCATACGTCCAGCTACGTTCACTCCACCTATGGAGCCTATGTCAGTTGTGGTCGCGCAGGTCCAGGCCTTGACCAAGTTGGTTCAAGATCTGGCTATCCGCCTTCAGGTTCAGGAAGATATGTATGCTACGGCTCTGGTGCCACCTCCGGCCGTTCAGTCACCTGCACCTGAACCTAAGGTTCCCCTTCCCGACCTTTTTTCCGGTGACCGTAAGAAATTTTTTTCATTTCGGGGAGGGTGTAAACTTTATTTTTCTTTACGACCTCGGTCCTCTGGGACAGAAGCGCAAAAGGTGGGGCTGGTTATGTCTCTCCTGCGGGGTGACCCGCAAAATTGGGCGCTTTCCTTACCTCCTGATTCACCTCTGCGCTCTTCTCTGGACAGTTTTTTGTCTGCACTGGGTAACATTTATGATGAACCAGACCGACCTACGTTAGCGGTTTCCCACTTGTTATCCCTCCGTCAGGGTAGACAAATGGCAGAAGAATATTGTGCTACGTTCAGACAGTACGTGACGGACTCGGGGTGGAACGATCAGGCCTTGAAAGACCTATTCATGACCGGCCTCTCAGACCAGGTAAAGACTTATTATTAGCTCATGCAGAACCTAAAACTCTTGACGAAGCTATGACCCTCGCCATCCGGGCAGATCGACGCCTAAGGTCCAGACTACCACCTCGGGTGTCCCCCGCTCCTCGGCCGACCCTCAGTACAGTCTCATCTCTACCTGGGCCTGAACCAATGGAGCTTGGCAGTATCACCCCAGAGCAGAGGAGGGAACATCGCCGGAAGAATCGACTATGTTTCTACTGTGGGAGTGCCGAACATCAGCTAAATGCCTGTCCCAAGAAGTCACAGCAGGAAAACTTCCACTCCTAGGCAGTCGTCGGGAGGACTGCCTAGGAGCTCAGGTACTCCCTAAAATTGCTAAGATGTTTCTGCCCTGCACTATTGAGGTCCAGTCAGCCTCATGTACTGGTCTGGCTTTTCTGGACTCTGGTGCAGCTGCTAATTTCATAGACTTTGATTTTGTGTCCCAGGTTTTGTCTTCCATGCTTCCGTTGTCCCCTCCTATCCTAGTATCAAGTGTGGATATGACCCCATTGCGTGCTGGTTTGGTCAAATTCCGCACCCCTGAGATAAAATTTGTGGTGGGTGCACTACACATAGAATATTGTTCTTTTCTGGTTATGAAAAATTTGTCGGTGAACGTTATCCTGGGGATGCCTTGGCTCCAGGAACATAATCCAGTTATTGACTGGGGTACACTGGATCTTGTTCGCTGGGGTCCTCAGTGTAAGGCCCATATGTCTCAGGTCTCATTCTGTACCACGATTGCATGTGATGGTGGGATCCCGGAGTTTATTTCTGATTTCGCAGATGTTTTCTCCAAACCCCTGTCTCAAGTCCTTCCTTCTCATAGGGATTTTGACTGTAAGATAGATCTCTTGCCCAAAGTCAAGCTGCCTAAGGGTCGTATTTATAATCTGTCTGTACCTGAAAGAGAGTCACTTAAAAAGTATATTGATGAAAGCTTGGCTATTGGGCACATTAGACCTTCTGAGTCCCCAACGGGGGCTGGGTTCTTTTTTGTGGAGAAAAAAGATGGTGGGTTAAGGCCGTGTATAGATTACCGCGAATTAAATAAAATCATGGTCAAGAACTCTGGACCTCTTCCTCTTATTCCGGACCTTCTGAATCAGGTTTCTGGGGCCAATTGGTTCTCCAAATTAGACCTAAAGGGAGTGTATAATCTGATTCGGATTCGGGAAGGAGATGAGTGGAAGACTGCTTTTAACACACCACTGGGGCACTTCGAATATCTTGTTATGCCTTTCGGTCTGAGTAATGCCCCGGCAGTCTTCCAGGTTTTATGAATACCATTTTTCATGATGTTATTGGGGTCTTTATGGTGGTCTATCTGGATGACATCCTGATTTTTTCTCCAGATCTGACATCATGAACATCTTCGCCTTGTGTTGTCCCAGTTGCGAAAAAACTCTCTGTTCACTAAGTTGGAAAAATGTATTTTTTGTGTGCAAAAGGTTTCATTTCTGGGTTATGTGGTCACTCCTTCCGATGTACAGATGGATCCGTGTAAGGTTCAGGCGATAGCAGAGTGGGTCCGCCCCACTGACTTAAAATCCCTTCAACGGTTTCTAGGTTTTGCCAATTACTACAGAAACTTTATAAAAAACTTTTCCGTAATCGCCAAACCACTCACGGATCTTACCCACAAGGGGGCTGATCCTAGCAACTGGTCTCCTGCAGCATACTCTGCGTTTCAGGAGCTCAAGAAAGCTTTTTCTACAGCCCCTGTGCTGATTCAGCCTGATCTCTCTCAACCCTTCATTGTAGAGGTAGATGCTTCTGAGGTCGGTGTAGGGGCAGTATTATCTCAAGGGTCTTCTGCTCTCACAAACCTCAGGCCATGTGCATTTTTCTCTAAAAAATTCTCTTCATGTGAGAGAAATTATGATATTGGGAATCGCGAGCTCCTTGCCATCAAATGGGCTTTTGAAGTGTGGCGCCACTTCTTGGAGGGAGCTCTTCACCCAGTGACAGTGATCACAGACCATAAAAACCTGGTGTATCTTGATAGTGCAAAACGTCTCAATGCTCGTCAGGCCAGATGGGCCTTGTTTTTCTCACGTTTTAATTTTGTTGTTACCTACCGTCCGGGTACAAAAAATGTAAAAGCTGATGCTTTATCCCAGAGTTTTGGTATTCCTGAGGGTTCGGAGTCTGAGTCTGGTAACATTTTACCTCCAGGTATTGTACTGGCAGCTGTCTCCTCTCACCTCTCTTCTCAAATTCTTGCTGAACAAAATTCTGCTCCTAAAGACCTTCCGGAAGGCAAATTGTTTGTTCCCATGTCTTGCCGTTTGAGAGTGTTAAAGGAGACACATTGTTCAGTGCTAGCAGGTCACCCAGGTGTTCGGGGAACATTAGATTTACTGAAAAGAAATTATTGGTGGCCACGTATGCATACTGACGTTTATGCTTTTGTTCAGGCTTGTCAAGTCTGTGCGCGTAGAAAGATCCCCAGGAGACATCCTGAGGGGCCTCTTCTCCCGCTCCCAGTGACAGACAAACCCTGGTCTAACATTTCCATGGACTTTGTTACCGATTTGCCACCATCCCACGGGTGCACTGTCATTTGGGTGGTGGTGGATCGGTTCTCTAAAATGGGTCATTTCATTCCGTTGAAAAAACTGCCATCAGCGGAAGAATTGGCTGATCTGTTTATCCAGCATGTGGTTCGTCTCCATGGTATTCCTGATGAGGTGGTATCCGACAGGGGGAACAATTTGTGGCTAAGTTTTGGCGAGCTTTCTGTTCAAAATTAGAGGTTAAATTGTCCTTTTCTTCTGCCTTTCACCCTGAAACCAATGGGCAGACGGAGAGGATGAATCAGGAGCTGATCCAGTACCTTCGTCTTTTTATCTCTGACTGTCAGCATCAGTGGGCCTCATATCTCCCGCTAGCTGAATTTGCTATCAACAATCACACTAGTTCGTCCACACTCACATCACCCTTTTACTGTAATTATGGTTTTCACCCCAGGTTTTCTTTCTCATCGTGTTCTGTTTCTGATACTCCTCGGGCAGAATCCATAACTAACCAACTGTGCACAGTGTGGTCACGAGTTCAGCAGAACTTGAAAAAATCACAAAGCCAAATGGTCCACCATTCCAGGAATAAACATACTGTCTCTGAAACTTTTGTTGTGGGTGATAAAGTCTTGTTGTCTACTAAAAACCACAAATTGAAAGTTCCGTCTCTGAAATTTGCTCCTAGGTTCATCGGTCCTTTTGTCATAACTCATGTGTTTAATCCTGTATCTTTCAAGGTTGCGTTGCCCCCTGAATGGCGGGTCCACAATACTTTTCATAAAAATCTGCTAAAGCGCTATGTTGACCCTGTTGTACCCCTCCCTGACCCTCCCTCTCCGTCTGTTGTGGATGGAGGTCTTGAGTATGAGGTGGAGAGGGTTCTGGACTCTAGATTGGTGAGGAATTCCCTTCAGTACCTCATCTATTGGAAGGGATTCGGTCCAGAAGATAGATCTTGGGTCCCTGCTAGGGATGTGCATGCACCCCGGTTAGTGAGATTGTTTCACCAGAGTCATCCTTCTAAACCATCTCTGAGTTCTAAGGGTCCGGAGGCCCCTCCTGGAGGGGGGGGTACTGTCAGGACCGGCAGTCATTGCACCCGTTCTGCTGGTCCTGTCTCTGACTCTGGTGGCGAGGTGGTTGCCCGTGGTCAGGCTTCATCCGCTATTTCGGCAGGCTCCTCCTCCAGCCGACGGTCTCTGGCTGTGGATGCGCGTCCCAGGCAGGGGACGCGCGCAACGGTCATAAGTGCCAGGGACGTGGCTGGTGCGCACACTCGCTCGCGGCCTGTTACTGGTCGCCGGAAAACGCGAGCAATATAGTCTGTGTTTATTTTCTGATTTGTCTGGTATCTTATGAGTTAAGTTTTGTTCCTTGCTTTCTCCTCCCAGTCAGCTGGTTGGGTGGGGTCTGCGAGGTATTTAAGGACTTCTAATGTAAGCCTTGCTGCCAGTGTTTGGAGTTTCCTTGCTACTACCTGGTTTGTCATTTGTGCTCTGCTATTTAGATACTTGTTTGTTCTTTGACCCTCGGCGTGTTTTGTGACTACTCTTGGCTTACTGATTTTGTTCCTGACGTACTCTCCTGGTTTTGACACGGCTATCTGACTATCCATTTGTTCTTGTTTGTCTGTCTTGTTTGTTTTCCCTTCCCCTGCACTTTTTCTAGTGTATCTCGAGTCTTCAAGTTGTCGACTCAGGGGTTAGCCTGAGTAGGCAATAGGCAGGGAAAGGGGTTGGGATTTAGCTCAGGGATCACTTACTCCTTGTCTGTGTATCCCAGCCCTGACAGGTCTATTCTATGAAAAAAGTACAGTTTTGCGTCGCCGTTGTTATTTTAACCAGATTCGTTACGAACTTTCTCAAAGTTCAGTTCGGTGACGAACCGAACTTTTGGCAAAGTTCGTAACGAATCTGGTTCGTTGTGGTTCGGTTCGCTCATCCCTAATCATCATCATGACACTATGAAATATCTAAATATTTTCCTTTTTGCTGAGCCATTAGATGTTATGTAATAAAAATGAATTTCTCCCTTTATTGAGACAATGGAAATTATGTATAAATATTTCTCCAAGATTAAAATAATATCAATTTAGACTCACATTGGTGTGTGCCCTGAATCTTTTTCAATATTTATGGTACAGTTGATGTCTATGTTTGCTTGCTATGAAACTAGTGGATACAACCACAGGATTCTGGAGTTCCCTATTCCCCTTAATCCACATAACAGTGAGCAGAAATAGCACTGGATTAGTGACAAATCATACATATTGTTGCTTCCTTTAAATGCTAAAGCATTTATCAGCATAACATGTGATGCAATAATTGATGGAAGGGGCCCAGGGTCTATCATACACTTAAAAAGCCCCTGATGCCTAGACATCTTGTCTAAATTTATGCCATCTATAGGATTAGTAAATCTGTCTCATTTTACCCAGTGACAAAAACAGTCAACCGAAAAATGCCATGCATATGAAGGTCAGACTGAGTAAGTAGACGATTCTTATATTCTGAAAGTCAGTACTGCTGTTTTTGATTATCCTCTAGATATTTATTTAGGACAAGAAATGTTTACGTCCACACCAATAAAACGAATTTGAAGATTTTGCTTTAGACAGCATTAGTCCAATAACCAAAGACAATCTCTATCAAAAACAAAGGGGGCATTTGTAATTTGCAGCTGTTTATATGTGTAAAAGTACACCAGGGGGTTGCCTGGGGTAGTTTGCGACTTGTAAATGTGCAATAATCCAGGTCATTTTTAGCTCTTAAAAATGCATCACTGTCAAAAGTGGCGAGGAACACCAAATGTCGCAGAAAACAGCACAATCGCCATGACTTGCGACTTTTTTAAGCCACAAAACCGACATATGTGATTTGACAAATGTCCCCAAAATTCCTAAAAATCTTTGCCTTCTGGTTCACAGCAACACTTGAAAGATAACATACGTGTAAAACTTTAGATCCTATTGTTGAAGACATGGAAGAGTCATTCACAAGTGCCCATGAAGCAGACTCCTTTTTCACATATCTTAACAGGCCAGATTCTAGCCATGAGGAACCTTACCTCTTAGAAAGTTACCCAGAAGATATGGAAAATGAAAACTTGGGTGATATTCTTTTGTCATCATCCATATCAATACATCCTTCTGAGGATCATCTTCCAAAGTTCATTAAAATTACTTATAGCAATGAATCAGTGTCGACTCAGGAATTGATGCAAAGAAAAGTGTACACATTTCAGGTGTAAAAAGAAATGAAGTATGATCACTGTGCTTCTGTAAAGGAAATATTTGTTCTACATGGCACAGTCAATCCAAAATCAACAGTACCTTGGCATGAATCATTTCAATGACATACAGCATATGCTTGTAGCTTTCTTCTCAGACATATCAATTATGCAATTTTTGTTATACAGGAGACGTAAAAGTCTTTCATGAAAGTGCTTAAAAAATATCAGTCAAAAAGGTTGCATGTTTATATTAGTCAATGGTTATACAGTACATACAGAATTGGCCATACTCAGTCACAACACCAATGTCGTCGTACAAGCTGTTATAAAAAAACTGATTTCCAGACTCCACCAAGGATGAACTAAAACATCAGCATTATGAGTATTCGAAAGCCAGAAAAGCCTGGGTGGTGAAAATTCTTAATAAGCCAAAATAACACATTTTCCTAGATCAATAGTGATTTAATTCTACTTGCTGGCAAAAGTTCATACATATGGGAATCTGCTGCAAAAAAGACTACATGAAATTATTACTACTATTCCAAGGTCACTGACTCATGACTTGCTCCAAAAATTCCATAGTTGGTTCTGAAACTTCCATCCTGTATTGTGTAAATTTATTGGTAAAATGTTTGTAACGTCTGCAGTTCTTGAATGTTTTGTTAGTAATACTGTTTTCATTCGTAAAAAGAAACTGCATATCCTAAGTTATCAATTTTGAGACTTTTTAATGTACCTCTGGTTTGAAACATAAAAATATTTTACAAAAAAAAGGGCAAAAGGTTTGCTCTGTTTGTGCTCCATTCAGATTTTCTTGGCCACGTTTTTTCAACTAAGAAGATTGTTGGACATGGGACCCTTTTGTCCCAAATTGTGGGTGTTCTAGTGGTTGGACCTCCAATGATCAACAATTGATAAGCTGTTATTAACCACAATACCAATTTACATTTTTGTTCTACATTTTTGTATAAAAAGAAAGAAAAACTTTATGAAAAACAAACAAAAACATTTTATTGCAATAATACTAAGCAATATAGAAAAAGGAAAACATTTACAAACCAACAAAAGCACAAAAGGGGACATTTGATATATACACCACTTCTGTGGCATCAGAAAGTGGCAAGTTTTGTTACATTGAGGGGGTGGTGTAGCAGGCCTGCCACATTCACTCTTATTCATGTCAGTTTTCTGGTGTGACAACTAGGATGCTGCCGTAGATTTTAGACTGTCGCATGGCCAATAGTAGGATGAGCCTCAGCATAAATTTGGTGCATCCTCCAGAGGTGCAGGGGAGATAAAAGTTCTGCAAAGAAAATGCCAGTCTTGATATATGCCACCGTAAGTATTGGAAATGATCCAAAAGAAGACCCAAAGGTTACACTAAAAAATACAAGGCCTACATACGTTTGCACTATATATGATTACAATGGCACAGTCTAAGATTTGGACAGATTTATAATTTGAGCACCCTAAAGGTCATCAATATCAGATCGTGGGGGTTGGACAACTGGCATCCCTGCGGATCAGCTGTTTGAAGCTGAGGCGGTGCTCGTGCAAGCGGAGCTTCCACTTCAAGATTGACTTCATTGCATGGTCTCGCTCATCTTTCGAAAGAGCGTTTGTAATTACATTACACCAACAAGCGAGGCAACGCGCAGTGTAGTCTTCAAACAGTTGATCAATGAGGGTGCTGGTTGTCAGACCCCCGTCGATTTATTATTGATGGTCTATCCTGAGGATAGGTTATCAATATCTACCCATTGCACAACACTTTTAATGCATCAAAATGTTGTCAAACACTATGAACAGTTCAATATTTGTCACAAACCTGAGCAGAAAAGTCAATTAAAGGTGTAAATGGATGGCCAAAAAGTAGACCTCAGCTCAATGGCTGCTAATATGACAATTTTATTTGTGGAATTTATTCAAATTAAATTACCACAAGCTGGGGAACATATCGATACCTAGTCTTTAAATTCATCAGCAAAGGTATTAAGAAGTGCTGTGAGCTTATCTAAACAAATTACCAATATCAACTCTAATAAAATGTATCCGCCACAAAATTAATTGCTCATGAATTGCTTCAAAAATTCCTTAGTTGTCCTGAAACCCCCATCCTGCATTGTGTAAATTCACTATTGTTGAAATTTCCACAGTATTTGAATGTTTTGTGACTATCAGTGATACTGTTTTTATGGATTCTGAATCTGAGGGTAAACATTAAAAACTGATAATGGAAATTGTCAAAATTCTCATTGATGAAGAAGGAAGAATTACAACAGGCCTCTTCAGAAAAGAGACATCAACAAATGCACTGCTCCATGCCGATTCATGCCATCCTAGGAACCTTATCCATAATATACAGTATAGCCAATTCTTGAGATTGGAACAGATCTGCTCCACAAAAGAGAACTTTGAAAAACAATCTTGTGATCTTGTACACAGATTCCGAGAGAGAGGTTATCCGAAAAAAATGTATAATGCAAGGATATGAAAGGGCAAGACAAATGAAGAGGAATGATCTTCAAAGAGTGAAAGAAAAACAACCAAGGGAACATGACGACAAAGTGGGATAACCCTGCTAGGACTGACAAACAATGTGCAATTACCCACAGTATTACATGTGGGACACCAGGGGTGATATACTTGGCACAATGCTCATGCCGACTGATATACGTGGGCATAACCTCAAGGGAATTGAGTAGACGTGTGAGAGAACATGTCCTGGGTATTGAAGGGGCGAGAGAAGAGAATGATTTAACAAAATTAAAATCTATCCTTACACACTTTAAAGACAAACACCTCAAAGCCTGCGATAGCTCTGGCTTCTGAAGTAAAGTGATTGATCGAGTGTTCATCTCTCTGAGAGGGGGCAACTGGAGAAAATTACTTGCTCAAAAAGAGGTGAGATGGATTTATGAATTGGATTGTGTGGCCCCTAGAGGATTAAAAGGAACCTGTCATCTCGGAAACACCCCGTGGACTTGAGTAAGCGGTGTATAGTGTAAGTGGTGCTGAATCCGAATATGTAAGTTTTATCTTCATACTCACTTCCATTCCAACGCTGTGCTCCCACAAACCTGCAGTAAAATGCACTCAGTGTACTCCAGTGCTCACTCACATAATGGAGAGGACTCAAAGAAGAGTCCTGTGAATGCATTTTACTGCTGGTTTGTGGGAGCACAGCGTCAGAATGGAAGTGAGTATGAAGATAAAACTTACATATTCAGATTCAGCATCACTTACACTATACACTGCTTACTCTAGTGGGGGTGTTTCAGAGATGACAGGTTCCCTTTAAATGAGATTTCCTGTTCCCCATATTTATAATCTGTTTCCAGGTGCTCTGTATGTTTTCTGCTTGTTTTGATTTGTTTCTTATTTTTTTCTTCTTTCTTTTCGTTTCCACCCTTGTCGATCTTCAGTTTATTGTTTGTTTTTTATTTTAATTCCTTGTTTTTATTATTTATCTCAGGCTACTGATGCTTTGATTGGGAGCTATTTCAGAATACAGGAGATACAACATTGACTCATTCATAAAGAAAAAACTTGGATTTAGGATTGGGACTATAGGATATATTCGCACAAGATGAATTGATTTTTATATATACTTTTTTGAAATGTATTTATTATTTTTTACATATATCTTGAGTCTAAAAACATTCAGCAATTGTACTTTTGGATATGGACTATTAACTATTTTTTTGTTTTACTTCCCTACTTTTTGAGCACTGCACTAATTGGTTTGCACTTTGGGGCACACCTCACTGTATATACTCTATTTATTATTTTGTGTCACTTTTTATTATCTTTTATTAATTCTTTTAATTCACTTCACGGAAGTAATTTCATCTTGTTGTGGTCGCATCATGATTGTGTCGCATATGCACTCATATTTATGACTTTAATATAAATCATTTTTGAATTATGGTATGCACAGTAAATATTCTGACATTAGGTTGGTTTTTTAGTTTATTTATTTATGAGGCTGTTTTGATAAAACACTGGGTAACACTGACATGGAAAAGGACTTAAAGGGTTTCTGTCACTAGTTTTTTCGGTATGAATCAGGCTGACATTAGAGATGTGCTAATGTCACCTGATTCCAAATATATATGTGTTTTATTTACTGGTGCCCCCATTTTTATATAAAATGAACTTTTATTTTATGCTAATAAGGCTTCTAGGTGCAAGGGGCGTTACCTCTGCTCCTAGAGGCTCTGTTGATTGACAGGACCAGGCAGAGAAGAAACACTACATTCACCATAGCTTTCAAGGACCTTCAATGATGGCATGACCATGTGATCAGTCACATGGTTAGGATCACACAAATAGCCTGTCTCCTCCTAAACCATGTGACTGATCACATGGTCATGACATCATTGAAGGTCTTTGAAAGCTATGGTGAATGGAGTGTTTCTTCTCTGCCTGGTCCTGTCAATCAACAGAGCCTCTAAGAGCAGAGGTAACGCCCTTTGCACCTAGAAGCCTTTTTTGCATAAAATAAAAGTTCATTTTATATAAAAATGGGGGCACCAGTAAATAAAACACATATATATTTGGAATCAGGTGACATTAGCACATCTCTAATGTCAGCCTGATTCATACCGAAAAAACTGGTGACAGAAACCCTTTAAGAATTTTATTGAACAGCAAACTAAGCTGCAGAAACCAGTGTCAGGCAGCTGCTGCCAAGGCCAATAAGATAATGGGTTGCATCAAAAGGGAGAGAGATGCCCGTGATGAGAACATAGTCCTGACACTTTTTTAAATCACTAGTCGGACCACACATGGAGTACTGTGTACAGTTCTGGGCTCCTGTGAACAAGGCAGACATAGCAGACTGGAGAGGGTAAAAACTGGAATGGATGGACTGCAGTATCCAGAAAGATTATCAAAATTAGGGTTATTCACTTTAGAAAAAAGTTGACTAAGGGAAGATCTATTAACTATGTATAAATATATCAGGGGTCAGTACAGAAATCTCTCCCATCATCTATGTATCCCCAGGACTGTGACAAGGGGACATCCTCTGCGTCTGGAGGAAAGAAGGTTTGTACACAAACATAGAAGAGGATTCTTTAGAATAAGAGCAGTGAGACTATGGAACTCTCTACCTGAGGAGGTGGTGATGGTGAGTTCACTAAAAGAGTTCAAGAGAGGCCTGGATGTATTTCTGGAGTGTAATAATATTATAGGTTATAGTTATTAGAATTCTGCAGAAGGGTTGTTAATCCAGGGAGTTATTCTGATTCCCCTAAAGTGAGGAAAATTGGCTTCTACCTCACAGGGTTTGTTTTTTTTTTGCCTTGCTCAGGATAACAAGCTGAACTGGATGGACAGAGGTCATTTCTCAGCCTTATAAAGTACAGTAAACTACAGTCCTTTGACCTAGCCTTATCTCTACTGAAGAAGTCTGGTCAATCTTCTAGCGAAAACTGACATTAAGTAAGTTTTTTGTTTACTACCTAGTAACTACCTATTAACTCTAAAACCCCAATTCGATAATTACTATTACTATGATAAGGCATTTCTGACGGCTTTCACCTTATTATGCTACTATGCTACTGAAGCCTTTGGAACCTTTTTTAACAATGGGTTGTAGAATGTCAATCTAATGGTGGTAGCATACATCATTACTTGGATGACTTTTTTTATTCATTGGAAGAAATGATACTGGAGAATGTTTGATCATTTTAAATAAATTCTAAGATGCTACGGAGTACTTTAATATAACGTTAGCCAAAGACAAGACAGCTTACCCGACACACACATTGGTATTCCAATTATTGAAGATTAACCATCTGCTATTGCATTTATTATCACAGAAGAAGACTACACTTAGGGAGCTACAATCCATCTTAGGTTTACTAAACTGTATCAAGAGTGATACCGGTGGGTCACTATATTCAGCGATTAAAGGTAAGTTGTCTCCTTTTACATGTTTCAGACTTACACAAGAAAGAAAGGAAGACCTAAAAATTCCCAATTTCTAATTAATTTCTAAGGTAATACTTTATGGTAAGAAGACTTTATGGATTCTAATTCTCTAAAACTATTCACTGATGCTGCTGGATCCATAGGTTTTGGTGCCCACTTTGACAAGAGAATGGTCAGCTGAACTTTGGCCCCAAAAATAAATAGATGGATGTTTGACAAACATTATAGTATTACTAGAAAAGTTTCCAGTTTAAGTATCTCTTTTGATTTGGAAAATAAAAAGGTTTTACTGTATTCTGATAAAGCAGTCTTTGCTACAGATAGAGATACATGGTTTTGTTATGTTAAAATTTCTGGTTCAATGTTTTTTATTGAAGTTTTTCAAAGAAAACATTTTTTTGTTTTTCTGAACAATACAATACAGCAATAGGGAATGAAGTATACAGGACAGTGTTTGCATACAATAAAGTATGTTTGGAGACAGTGTAGTAGTATAGCATAGATTTTAACATATAAATTGAATGGGTTGACGTTGGAGTAGCCATGAGATCGGTGATTACTCACACTAGATCCTAGATAGGAAGGAAACAGCTGTCAACTCTCTCTTGCATGCGACATCTTCCCATTATCCGAAAGTAATTCAGGCGATTCCGGTGGGCCAATTTTTAAGAATGCGACGCATTTGTTCAGAGAAAGAAAATTTCGAAAACCAATCCCTGTCTCTGACGAATCGTTTTATAGAGAGAGGATATCAGATCAATCAGGGTTATGAGAGAGCAAAGAAAGTGTCATGTGATGCTCTTTTGGTAAGTAAAAAGAAAGACAAAATCAAAGAACATGATTCTATAGTATGTTTTATTACCCCATTTAATAGGGAATGGCGTACGATTCAGAAAATCTTGCAAAAATATTGGGCGGTCCTTCAGACCGATAGGGATTTGGCCAGTTTTTTGTTACCATACCCACAGATTACTTGGAGGAGATCCAAAAATCTAAGGGACATACTTACCAAGAGTCACTATATACCAAGTTCCAATGAGGGAATGTTTGGGAGTAAGGTTCCAAGTGGAGATCTTACTCTTGTAATACTGAGGCAGTGATATACTCAATCACCTGTCCATGCGACCTAATTTATATCGGTATGACTACACGGGCCCTGAAAATAAGAATATTAGAACATGCAAGTAAAATTCGGGCTGCTGCGGATGTTTCTGATAAGGATTTGGAGGCGTTACAATCAGTTCCCAGGCATTTTTCGTAAATACCATGCATGTGACCCTAGGGTCCTGAAGGTGAGAGGCATTGACAGGATTAGATTGGGCTCTAGGGGTTGGGATATAAAGCGGGCCCTATTACATAGAGAGACAGAATGGATTGTGTTATTGAATACAATGAGTCCTTATGGGTTAAACGAATTGAATATCTTTAAGCCTTTTCTGTAAATGTGCGCAATTTTAATGCAGAATATATATTTTGTTTTTAATATATGTTTTTATGATTATTTTGAGGTATTTGTGATTTGTTGCTTTGGGAAATACGATATAAGGATTAGAAGAATACACAGGAGGGGGAGATGAAAAGTCCAATAATCAAGACAGTGAAAAGGAGAAGAAATGATAAGGAGAAACAATGATATAAATATGAAGAAGGACACTTTATATTGTATTAGATACTTTATATTATTCATTATATGAATTTTTACAATTTGAACACTTTATACATTTGTCGTATGAATTTCTTCACTTTGCACTATTTATGTCATGGATTTTTTCCTCTTATATTTTGCACTTGTCACTTGAATTTGTGGGTTGTGTCACGTTCAATTGTATGTTTTTTTTCAATATTTTTCACATATTGTTTTGGGGTTTGGAGGATATTTAGTATGAATTATGGTAGTTATTTTGATTTTTTATGTATATTCATCATTTAATATTGTTATACTCTATTTATTTGGACAAACATTCCCTCTCCTGGGTGTTGTATTGTGATCCTCTGTGTGCCCACTGGGTCGCGATCCGACGAATGAGCTGCCCGCTCTGATCTCGACGTGCTTCGGCATTATGTCATCACGTTTGCGGTCATGCGCAGTGATGATGTGAGGATGCGCTGAGAGTTCATGGCGGATCCGCGCCCAAGTAGTGGGCTATCAGGTGATCCCCCTTATCTGTATCTGACCCCCTATATACAGTGCCTTGCGAAAGTATTAGGCCCCCTGGAACTTTTCAGCCTTTTGCCATATTTCAGAAAGATATAACAGATATAACATTTGAAATTTTTGGTGTAGAATTAACAAGTGGGTCACAATTGTAAAGTGGAAGAAATTTATTGGATCATTTAAACTTTTTTGTGTTATTATAAAACTGAAAAGTTGGGCGTGCAAAATTATTCGTCCCCCTTGCATTTTGTTGCACCACCTTTTGCTGCAATTATAGCTGCAAGTCTCTTGGGGTATGTCTCTATCAGTTTTGCACATCTAGAGACTGAAATTCTTGACCATTCTTCCTTGCAAAACAGCTCGAGCTCTTTGAGGTTGGATGGAGAGCGTTTGTGAACAGCAGTTTTCAGCTCTTTCCACAAAATCTCAATTGGATTCAGGTCTGGACTTTGACTTGGCCATTCTAAGACCTGGAAATGTTTATTTTTGAACCATTCCATTGTAGATTTTGCTTTATGTTTGGGATCATTGTCTTGTTGGAAGATAAATCTCCGTCCTAGTCTCAGGTCTTTTGCAGACTCCAACAGGTTTTCATCCAGAATGGTCCTGTATTTGGCTCCATCCATCTTCCCATCAATTTTAACCATCTTCCCTGTCCCTGCTGATGAAAAGCAGGCCCAAACCATGATGCTGACAGTGGGGATGGTGTGTTCAGGGTGATGAGCTGTGTCCCTTTTACGCCAAACATATCGTTTTGCATTGTTTCCAAAAAGTTGGATTTTGGTTTCATCTGACCAGAGCACCTTCTTCCACATGTTTGGTGTGTCTCCCAGGTGGCTTGTGGCAAATTGTAAACCAGACTTTTTATGGATATCTTTGAGAAATGGCTTTCTTCTTGCCACTCTTCCAGATTTGTGAAGTGTTCGACTGATTGTTGTCCTATGGACAGACCCACCTCAGCTGTAGATCTCTGCAGTTCATCCAGAGTGATCATGGGCCTCTTGGCTGCATCTCTGATCAGTCTTCTCCTTGTTTGAGATGAAAGTTTAGATGGATGGCCGGGTCTTGGTAGATTTGCAGTGGTCTAATACGCCTTCCATTTCAATATGATCGCTTGCACAATGCTCCTTGGGATGTTTAACCCTTAGACTCCCAGCGCCGTACATGTACGGCGCAAAAAGCCGGGACACAAGTAAGTGGCGGGGGGGGTCCAGCTGTGCCGAGGTGCCGTACCCCTGCTGAATGCGCCAGCATCGGTGAAAACACAGATGCCGGCGCATTAACCCTTCATGTGCCGCGGTCGGCGCTAAAGTTTGTAACATCAGTTTTTTATAATTTGAGGGGTGTAGTTTCTAAAATGGGGTCATTTATTAGTGTTTTCCATTAGGCAAGCCTCCCAAAATCACTTTATAACTGAATTGGTGCTCAAAAAAATGGTTTTGGAAATTTTGATGAAAATTTGAAAAATGGCTTCTAAACTTCTAAGGTTTCTCACGTCCAAAAAAAGTAAAATTACATTTATAAAATGATGCCAACATAAAGTATACATATGGGGAATGTAAAATAATAACTATTTTTGGAGGTATTACTATGTATTTTGAAAGTAGAGCAATTGAAATTTTGAAATTTGCTAATTTTTCCAAATTTTTGCTAAATTTGGTATTGTTTTATAAATAAAAATGAAATATTTTGCCACAAATTTACTACTATCGTGAAGCACAATATGTGACGAGAAAACATCTCAGAATCTCAGAATGGCCAGGATAAGTAAAAGCGTTCCAAAGTTATTACCACAAAAAAAAAATGACACGTCAGATTTGCAAAAATCGGCCTGGGATTTAAGGTGAAAAGTGGCTCGGTACTGAAAGGGTTAAAACTTGGGAAATCTTTTGGTATCCAAATCCGGCTTTAAACTTCTCCACAACAGTATCATGGACCTGCCTGGTGTGTTCCTTGGTCTTCATGATGCAGAACCCTGAGACTATCACAGAGCAGGTGCATTTATACGGAGACTTGATTACACACAGGTGGATTCTATTTATCTTCATCAGTCATTTAGGACAACATTGGATGATTCAGAGATCCTCAATGAACTTCTGGAGTGAGTGTTCTGAACTGAAAGTAAATGGGACGAATAATTTTGCACGCCCCACTTTTCTGTTTTAATATTACAAAAAAAGTTTAAATGATCCAATAAATTTCGTTCCACTTCACAATTGTGACCCACTTGTTGTTGATTCTTCACCAAAAATTTTAAATGTTATATCTTTTTGTTTCAAGCCTGAAATGTGGCAAAAGGTTGAAAAGTTCCAGGGTGCCGAATACTTTCGCAAGGCACTGTATATCCTGCGTTGCACATGTTGTATGTCTCCTGACGAAGCTGTGCGGTGAAACGCCCGTCAAGGTATTAGTGCCTTGGGAGAAACTTTGGCTGCACATCCACTATGTCACAGGGTATGTGATCGCTTCAATAGGTGTTATCATGATGTTACTGACATATAGTAGCCATGGATGTTGGTGAATTTATGCCTTAAGTGCAGCAACTATAGATTTTTTCACCCTGTGCTCATATAAGTATATTTATCTATTAGGAGCTGTTCTATATATATGTGGACGATTATTTATTATAACTTGGATGTATTGGGCTTTTTTTTTGGGGGGGGGGTGGTTATGTCCTGATGCCTATATATATCTATAGTGAGGGCTTTTTGCTCACATTGATTATCTATTTGATATGGGCACAAAGGACATATAACCTTGGAGTTTTCCCCAAGTAGTGTTCTCTTTTCATCATGCCTAGTCTCTAATCATGTAATTCTATTATAATTATGTGTCTAATAAAGATGTATTAATTTTTTACATACTTTGGTGCTATATTGCTTTTCCCATAGTAGTTAGAGTTTTTCTATGTTGGATTTTATTCTATGGGTTGTATAGGCTATCTAGCCGAGTGATGAGGTTGTGATAGGATATATGTTATGTTAAAAGCCACAATTGCTAAAGAAGCTGGCTATTCACAGTGTTGCATCCAAACACATGAATGAGCATGCTCTGCTGCTGGCGAACAATGAGTCAGTATGGGGATGAGTGATGGCATTAGGAGATCGCTGCTTCTAATTGCAGTAGTCTCCTTCATTAACAAGCAGACGACTGTTGGGAAGGAACACTTCTTTCCCAACAATCGTAAAGCTCACCTGCCAGTGTAAAACTGCGGTAACATTGATCTTTTTGTCAAATTGGTCAGCAATCAATTTAAACTGATTGCTTCCAAGATAAGGGATGATAACTGTACAGACACAGAGAGGAAAGTTATAAAGGAATTAATAAACTATCTGAAGTAGTTATTAAACTTTGATATAACGGTGGTAATGTTGTACTCTGGCCTAGAAATCTGTATGAAAAGGACTTACATAATCCAACATTGGAATTCAAAAACCAACTAAAGACAATATTGACTAAAGCGGTAGAAGAGGGGATCATTACATTAAAACAAATATTATAAAAAGCCAAAGTGGCTATCTTTTATGAGCTGCCCAAAGTGCACATAAGCATGCATCAACCACAGGGACACTCGATTGCAAACTAAATGACTTTGTGTTAAGACTCATTGTGGAACCACTACCTTCTTATTTGAAAGACACAAATGATGTGTTAAGGAACATAGACAACATCCAATTGGAAAAAGACATGCTTCTGGCGACAGTGGACGTAGAATCCTTTTATACCTCAATATGCCACTTGGATGGTCTGCAGGCAACATGCTTCTTTTTCTCCATGTCCAACCCAACTTCAACAGTGAGTTTTGAGAGTTCATTTTGATTTCGTTGGCATTTGCAACTCATGACTTTTTCATTTTCAATGAGACCCTCTACCTACAGCTCTTGGGTGTGGCTACAGGGGTGTCTTGTGCGCCCTCTTATGCTTACTTGTTTCTGGGGCTGTGGGAGAAGGGGATCTTCCAAACAGTAAAAACACACTTATTTATGTTTATTGAAAACATGGACTTCTGAGCTTGATATATTGATGATGTTCTTGTCATTTGATAGGGAAAACAGAAGAAATTCAAATTGTTTATTGATATCAATAGAAATGATAAGAATATAAGACTTACATATAAATGCGACAAGAAAGAAATTGACTTTCTTGATCTCACTTTAAAGATCGACCAACAGAGATTTATTCAAACAGATGTTTACATTAAGGATACATCAATAGTCTTCTACATGCACGGTCATCCCATCTGAAAAACTTATTGAAGGAATGCTGATTGGACATTTTTAAGAATGACACATATATGCTCTACTCAAGGTTATTTAGATAAACAAGCACTAGACCTAAAAAGTAAAGATAAAGAAATATAAAGTATATAAAGATCGGATGATCATGCGCTAAACATTCTGAGCCCAAGTTGAGATCTATCGATCTTATTATACAAGAGGGAGGGAGATGCCATGATTAAGATCTTTCTGATCAAAAAGCTTTGCCCGTTATTTGCTCTGGAATTGTGAAGATGGAATTTTAATAATTTATACAATAATGAATCGCAATTTTATCTTCTGTGCTGGACATTCCTTTTTTGAAAGGGAGATGAAAGCAACACTATGGAAATATTGGGATATCTTATTGGCTGATGCTACTATATTTAAATATATACCTCTTTATCCGTCTATCATTTACAGGAGATTGAAAAATGTAAAAGACTTGCTAGTTTAAAGCCACTATAAGGGAAGATACAAAGATTGCCTCTTTGGCTCTAGAGGCCCAAAATAGGGGAGTATACCTTGTGGGAACTGCATTGCCTGCATCGACATGGAAAGAGCACAGACTTTTACTAATTCAGCAAATACAAGAGAATTTAAAACGACACAATATTTCAGGTAAAACAGCTGAAGTCATTTACTGTGCACGTGGACTTATATAAATTGGGAATTGAGAAGAAGAATTAAAAGAACATGTTCTGGGCATAGAGATGGCAAGATAGGAAAGAGGCCTGACTAAACTCCAGATGTTACCTAGACATTTCAAGTTGAGACAGGATTTTTGTGACAGCTGCTTATTGAAGGTTAAAGGCATTGACCACATTTTTTCAACAGGTTGGAATTGGAAGAGACTTCTGGTGCAGCAAGGGCAGAAGTGGATCTTTTTGTTGTATACTGTTAGACAAAGGGACCTGAATGAGAATATCAGTTATGCTCCAATTTTATGACATAATTTCCATGTATTTCGCTGGTGATATGTATGAAAAAATAAGAAGTAGAGATGAGCGAAACGATTCGTCGATTCGTTGATTCGTATCGAATCTTGGGATTTTTCAGCTGCGAAGCGAATCCGAATATTAGGTGATTCGCTTTGCTTTTGTACGCATCGCTACGTAGTTTGTCCACTAAATTATACGCTATTCTACGTATAATTTAGTTACTCTATACGCTGTTGCGCAGACTGCTCCCTGGTAGTTACTCTACACGCTGTTGCGTACGAATTCTATTCAGCGATGCAGACTCCTCCCTGGTAGTTCCGCCCACTTATCCTGCGTGCGAGGAAGACGTGGCAAGTCAGCAGAGTAAGATGGCGGCGAGACAGCGAGGTCCTGACTGGGGAAGCATGTTGTGGGCAGACGACTCCTATGAGGAGAAGGAACCGGAGGAGATCTATCTCTCACAGCTCAACAGGAAGTCGGATGAGGTGCCTGCTGAGGTGGTGACTCCACTGGCTGACAAGGCGGAGGCGGCAGGAGTTCCCGCTCCGCCGTGCAAGGACTACTCCTTACGCCAGAATTTAATGGTCCCTGAGGCTGTCACCCGGAACACCCAGACCTTCTGGGAATATAAAAAGCTGGTGGAGGAGTGGGTGGTGCAAGTTTTGGAGCACCCACGGTCCGGTGACCCTAAGCTGGAGCGCCAAAGGGGAACCATTATTTGGTTCAACGTGGAGCGGGGAGTCGGATTCATCGGCGATGAGGAGACGGCGGAGGAATTATATGTTAACCGCCGTTCGGTTAAGCGGATGTATCTTCCGCCCGTACGCCACAATCTCCACGCAGGGGATTACGTGGAGTATACCCCCATGAAGAGCCTCCAAGGCCCCTTTGCTACTGGGGTGAAAATCTTAAAGCGACCACCTACTCCTGCAGCGCCCCCGGAAGACTGGAGTGAGGAGGCCCAGGCCGCAGAAGAGGCTTGTGACCTTGAGACCCTGAGATTTGAAGAGAAATCCCAAGGTCAGGATCAGCCAGAACCCCTGATTCCTGATTTGCCGCCACCGATACCACCGATCCTTCATGTGGGACAGATGACCACGAACACTTTCGTGTACCATCCAACTGTGGTACAGTACCACTACCAACTGCCATGCCCATGGCAGTTGCAGGCCGCACAGTCCGCCGCTCGTAGAAGACCGTTACCATTACAGCCGGAGATTCTGTCACCTGGTATGCCGGCAGGAGGATCTGGCCACTACAGAGTGATGGGCAGGGCCAAAGTTACCACTGCCTTTGCCAGTATGACAGCCCAGTCACCAAGAAGACCATCCTTGAGAGGTCGGAGGGGTCTGCTTCCGCAGCCAGGGCCGCTTTCATGATGAGGCAGGAGCGCCCTCTCATGTCCTTTAGCTCCAGCAGCAGTGAGGAGGACCTGCTGGCCTGTAAGTAATTCCAGCAGTTTTTATGGGAGCCACAACATGGACTTCCTGAAGGGTGGGCACTAGTTGGCCCTTGTTTTTAGTTTTGTTGCCCCGCGTTTGTCCTCACCCAGATGGCCATGGATTGTTAGGACTCCCCCCATCAAAAAAAAGTTTTTTTTATCCAAGTTGCGCATACGTGCGCCTCATCCCTTTTTTCCCCCTTTTCAGGTTATTTGGGGAGCCCCTCGAAAGAGGGTTTTTTAAAGGGAACCTTTGCTGCTATTTTTTTACCCATTTGGATTACAATTTTGCCTATGTGGATTACAAATTGCGACTGAGTTTGGGACTCTGCTCCAGTTCTATGACAAGCGTCAGAAGAAAAGAGACTTAAACATGTCCGTGAGCATACTAGGTAGGTGATATTTAAAATGTTTACATTATACTTATAATAATGTATTTGCACTATTTACCATATATGTGTCTCGAATATTCACTCTGCCTCTGAGGAGTGCACGCCGCGGTCTCTCCTCGTACGTGCCTGCGTATTACGTAATCGCTTAGACAATAGTACGCTGAGATTCGTAAGCTATTTGTACGCTCATGCGTACGTCTTCTAAGAAGTTGCGTACATTTTGTAAATGAACGATCGTTATTAGTGAGCGAACATTCGCTAATAGCACATAATAACGTATATTTTGTACGCAAATACAACAAATCTATTCGTCAAATACACGAATTTTAGGAAAAGTTCGGCGAATGTTCGGCGAATAATTTTTTCAATGATTCGCTCATCTCTAATAAGAAGATAAAGTAAAGGAGACTCTTGGATCATAGACTACCATGGACGCCAACTACAGATAGACTGTGTATATTGTTATGTCTTTGGTGGGATAGCACTTGCTCATGTCTTTATTTACAAATTGAAGGGTTAGTGCCTTTATTTGGTTAATAAGTCTGTAACATGGATGTTGATTTTGAAAGGGGAGTGGGTGTTTCAACTGAAATAATTAATTAATATGGGTTGATACATATAAATTATGGTGGATTCAAACATTCTTTTGGACAGGTGGGTTGTTTTGTATTGTTAATAATTATTATGGGGCATAATGGATAAAACTCTGTGATATGGGTGTTAGTCAGGACTAAAGGAGCACTGGGCACTTTCATGTTGGTTTATACACGTCACTTGTTGGCGTCAGAAATTTGCAAAAGAACATCTAAACAAACCTGATGCATTTTGGAAACAAGTCCTGTGGACTTATCAGGTTAAAATAGAACTGTTTGGACACAATGAGCAAAGGTTTGGAGAAAAAAAGGCACATAATTTCATGAACACCTCTCCAACCAGTAAGCATGGGGGTGAATCAATCATACTTTGGGGTTGTGTTACAGCCAGTGACATAGGGAACTTTTCATGGGCTGAATGTTTTACCATGGCCCTCACAGTCCCCTAATCCAAACATCATTAAAAATCTGTGGATAGACCTCAAAAGAGCAGTGCATACAAGGCAGCCCAGGAATCTCACAAAACTGGAAGACTTTCTTTTGTAAGGAAAAATGGATGAAAATGCTTCCAACAAGAACAGAAACACGCTTGGCTGGGTACAAAGACATTTACAAGCTATGATACTTGCCAAAGGGTACTAACCGTGCAGGGTGCCCAAAGTTAGTTAAGTTGCTTAGGGTCCCTTTCCTTTTTTATTTTGAAAATGTAAAAGATGAAAATAAAAATTGTTTTGCTTAAAATACAAAGGGAATGTGTCATCTTTAACTTTATGCCTTTTGGAAATTATTTCATCTTCAACTTGTTAACTGTTCAACATAATAATTTTCACCATGGGTGCCCAAACTTTGCATGCCACTGTACATGAGCTATTTCTAGTAAGACACAGTGAAACACTTGTTGGGGCATGAGTCCAGTCCTCTCATCTATATGGATACCTTACTAGCTTTTGAATAGATGGATATCTATAATCAGGTAGGGAAATGCCTTGTATCTGTACCTACGTGATGACCTAGGCACTGGTTTGGTTACAGAATTTTGTATAAACCTGATGAACTGTTATACTTTCATATTACATAGTGAGGGTTAGACTCCACTTTTTTAGTGCTTATGTATCGCCACTATTTTAACAGATTATATTATGTAATTTTTTAATACATTTTGATAGTTTTAAACATTATTTGGCTGTAGATAGATCTTCTCTTTGATAGATATCACTGTTGCATATTTAGATTCTAAACTGTATACTAAACAGTTTTCTATATTGGTGGTCTAAAGTTGAGACTACACAATTCTAATTAACAAGAATTCAACCAGAGGTGAGTCTAATTATTCATTAAACAGGTGTCCAGGAGACAGTTGACTATAAAGGGCATTACTTATTAAAACCCCTTCCCATTTCATGCTGTCAGCAATGGCACCACATAGAAGAGAAATGTCACAAGACCTAAGAAAGAAAATTATTTCTCTACACAAGAGTGAAGGCTACAAGAGGATCAGCAAATTCTTACTTATCAGTCTGATACTGTCACAAAAGTGATACAAAAATGTAAAAAAGATAGAACTGCAACCATCTCATAGAGAAGCCATGCAAGTTGCCAGGACCCATGATTAAAAAGATGAAGACTACTGGGACACACACCTAGTTGTTGCTATGGCTCAGACACATATGGCGGACCGCAAAGCTAAAATAGTACATCTGTTTCCATTGAAGACATGTTGAGTCAAGACAAAATGGATATGGTAGTCAAATTTCAACTATTGGAAAAAAAAACATGGCTAACGAAATTAGACTGTTGTGGGATCATACCACCTTGGAAAACTACCTTGAAAAACATGATCCCTCGGGTTCTTAGAATAAAGAAGATCCCTACCACTGTTTTTTTCAGAATCCTTTGTGGATGAATGGAATGACATTCTTTAAAACTGCTCGCTGGAGCTCATGAAACTAATCGTTAAATATGAAAGTAATAAACTATATGACATACAGAAAGAAGTTAAATCTTGCAAACGTGCTCTAAAGAAAGATGCTATCTGAATATGAAAACATGGAATCCTGGATTATGGCATCCATTTAAAAAAACTAGAGGATTTCATTATGGGCACAAAAGATGCTAAATTCCAGCGAGATTTGCTTAATTACACCAATAAACAAGTTTATGAGTGGGGAAGAAGGGAGAACTTAAACTGTATACCGAAATCAATCCTCAAGAAGAAAACAAAAAACAGGTTTAGAAGGAGGGATAACAGAGGGCAGCATATCTGTTTTTCATTATCAGAAATTGACTCAGACACCTTCCCAGAGTCTTCTGAGGGGGAAAGCCCTAGTGAACAAGATGGAGCTTTAAAGTCTGTGCTGAATAGTGTCTCCTATAACAGAAAAGCAAAGTCCAACAAAAAAGAGGTTCCAAAAAATGAATAAGACATGCAGGGAGGAAACATCCAAAGAAAACCACATACAATGGTGACCCACACACAACAGAAGAAATCAACACTATGGGGGGAATTTATCATTAGGAGAATATTTGAAGTCAGTTTTGCTTCAGTCTGTGTTGGAGTACTTTGTGCCACATTTATCAAATGTCACAGGTTGTTTGATAAATGTGGCTTGTCCTTAAACCTAACACTTCTGTCTAGAGAAGCACTTTTCCTACTCCACCGTCCTCCTGGAGTGAGATTGCGACTATTTTGCGACTTTTTAAAAAAGTAGTAGTGTAGTGAAACTCATTAACTACAGAACCCCTTTAAAAAAAATGTCAGATAAGGGGGGCTCAGTTGGGATACTTGATGAGTCCTGTTATCACCTACAGGTTTTGGAATTGTTATCAGATAGAGCCACCTATAGGGAACTAAGTAGTAACCCAACTCAAATATTCAAACAACTCTGCTCTTTATTGACAGATGGACTTAGTCTGGGTACCCTAACACAGAAGCAGTTTGATTATTTGAATGTAGATTCCCCTGTGACACTAATTATGCATGCACTGCCAAAAACACATAAAAACATACCGCAACCTATGCACCCAATAGTGTCTGGCATTGGCTCTCTCACCGAGAGGCTGGGGGAGTGGCTTGATTCGCTCCTCCAGCCTCTGGTAAAGCGAGTCCCAGGGTATATTGTCTATATATAATATACTGAAAGTTTGCAAAAAAGCACCTAAAGGAGTCTCAGACTGTGATTCTCTGGTCTGATGAAACAAAGATTGAACTTTTTGGCCTCAATTCTAAGAATCATGTTTTGAGGAAATTAGGTACTGCTCAATATCTTCCCTACAATGAAGCATGGATGTGGATGCATCATGCTGTGTGGTTTTCAGTGGCTGGGAACAGGAGACTGGTCACGGTTGAGGGCTGTCACGGACATTTCTGCGACAGGTATCAGGAGGTCTGTCAGATTGGCAACCCGTGGGTTAATCTGATGGGTTCTCCTTTGGTTGTTTTGTTGTTGCTGGCATTCACCACACCCTCCCCCTTCAGGTGTAGGTGTCTTATCAATTATCTTTGTCTATTTAGTGTTGCTTCTCCAACCATGCTGTGCGGTTTATACTTCCTGTGGTGTCTGTGGTCTGTTGGTGTGTGTTTCTCTGTGGAGATCCCGTTGCTGCCATTATCTTCAGGAAAGTTAAGTGTCCTCTTTCCCTTTTGTTTATTTGTGTATACCTTCCCTGTGTTTTGGTGTTTGGGCCTGAGGGGAGACTACTGTTCGTCCAGGTTGGTGGAGGAACAGTTTATCTCATTCCAGTCACTGGCTTCAGGGTCCTTCAGGAACAGTTAGGGTCCCAGGTTTCCAGCGTATGAACTCGCCTACATTTTAGGCCTGTTCATACTGTTAGTTAGCCAGGTCTGGAGTCAGGGTTTTAATAGGAGGTGTCCATCTGCCTTCACTAGTTCCAGGCCTAATCCCATTTCCTTTCCCCCCTCTTCCTCCTGCGCTTAGTGTGGAATCTTCCCCCCACACCGGAGCGTGACAAGGGCAAGCTTAATGGAGCAAAGTACAGAGATATTTATGAAAACCTGATCTAGAGTGTTCTGGACCTCAGACTGGGCCAAAGGTTTTGCATCCACCAAAACAATGACCCTAAGCACACAGCCAAGATAACACAGGAGTGGCCTAAGGACAACTCTGTGAATGTCTCTGAGTGGCCTATTCAGAGCTCTGACCCGAATCCAAAAGAACATCTCTGGAGAGACCTGAAAATGTCGCCACCAACAGTCCCCATCCAACTAAAACATAACAAAATAGAAGAGTTTTTGAATGCACTGCATATTTTCAAGTTCTTTTGTTAGTGTTCAACAGATTTAAAAGGTATTGCCATGTCAGATTGCTAGACTATGAAGGTTCTTTTTTGGGGAACCATTCTGCATGTGAAGTGGGGGAATGCATTTGTCTATTCAGATGACCCCCACCACCACCACCGTATATTCCCAAAGTGATGGAATGTTCTGTCAGTTTCATATTAAATAATAAGATACGCTGACCCTGATTGTATATTACAAATAGTAGAGCACTAAATTCTGGACAGTCCTCTTTCAAATTAATTTCATTTGCCAAACATTTCACCCCAAGTGCTCCATCTGCAAGAAGTGGTGTTGAGCCCCAATCCCAACATCAAGTGTTCTTTCCCTAGAACCATTATATTACTCATATAGTTATTTTCTTCATTTTTCCATTTTTAGTTAAGAAAATAATTGTACCTTCTCTTCTACCGCAAAGGCACCACCTCTTGCTGCACACACCACTCATATGTAAATCTCATGACACGTATTCTAGATACCTAACATAGCATACACCAAACATACAATACTATGTAGCTATTGCATTTTTCTAAAACTTTTCTTCCTGTCATGGACACAAGTGACACTGGTAGTATGAACACAAGCTCTACTGATACGCTCGAGACATGATGCATGTACTTAACTCAACAAAATTCTACTGAAAAACACATGAGCCACCCTAATGTAGGACCATGGTACCACATGCCATAACCCCAACACAACACCGCAACATGACACCATTACACACGTGCTATCGATAATCAATAACTATCCGCAGCATCTGTTGAAGAGCTGCAAACAGTATCAACAAACATAAACCGACGTGCCTAAAGATGCATAAATGTGAACAGGGACCACTGTCAGCAGCTTTTGTGCCATGTGGGTAATTAAAAAAAAACAATCCACTTGCTCGTTCATCTTTTCATACTATCACCGTAGGAGGGGTACTTTTTGTTGCGCCAACCTGTAGTGTAACTCATTGAATTCCAGCGTGGTACTGTAATAGGATGCCACCACTGCATCAAGTCATTTCCCTTCTAGATAATTCAGAATCAACTGTGAGTGATATTCTAGCAAAGTGGAAGCATTTAAAGGGAATCTGTCACATGATTTTACTGTATGGAACTATAAGTATTGCCATGTTCAATAAAATACCTTGTGCCCTGGTGTAGTCTTCATTCTTTGTTTACTGCTGTCGTTTTCTTTTTATTCCAGTTTTTCTCATATGCAAAATTTTCAAACAAGGTGCCCGGAGGGGCGTTAGTATCGATCTAGGGAGCCCAGTAACGCCCCCCTCTAGTGCCCAGCCCGCCTTCTTTCACAGCCCAAGCACGCCTCTTCAGGGCAAAAGTAACCTCCCACATCGCCCCCCTGGCTATGTCACAGACGAAATCTCGTACAGGCGCAGTACCACTCACTGCCTGCACCTGCACCTGCGCAATAACAATACTCTGAAGGGAAACAGCTTCAAAAGCGTCATTGGACATGCGTCGAGCCCAGTGACGTAATAATTCTGTTATTGCACAGGCACAGTGAGCGGTACTGCGCCCGTGCAAGATTTCGGCAGTGTACGGAAGGCATCTAGAGCTGCCGTGGCGTAGCGGAGAGGGGGCGGCGGCCAACAGTACTGATGTGGGAGGTTACTTTTGCCCTGAAGAGGCGTGCTTGGGCTGTGGAAGAAGGCAGGCTGGGCAATGGAGGGGGCATTACTGGGCTCCCTAGATCGATACTAACGCCCCTCTGGGCACCTTGTTTGAAAATTAGCATGAGAAAAACTGGAATAAAAAGAGGGCACAAGGTATTTTATTGAACATGGCAATACCATACAGTAAAATCATGTGACAGATTCCCTTTAAGAACCAAAGCAACAGAGCAAAAGTTACAGAGTGGGGTCACTGAGTGCTGAGGCACAATGTCGCCAACACTCTGCTGACTCCGTAACTGCAGAGTTACAAGCCACCTCTGCCATTAACATGAAAAAAACACTGGGAGCTTCATGGCATGAGTTTTCATGGAAAAGCAACTGCATGCAACAATGAAATCACCAAGCACAATGCCAAGCATCTGAGCATCTGCCATATATCTGATTATGGACCATCACATATATAAGAAAATGTGTAACGATATATTAAGTGATCCATTATGTTACACAGTATTACCCAGGGATCTCACTGATACTTTTCAGGGGGAACTTCTGGATATTTTGGTTAAGGCCATGGATGATAGATTGATATCCAAGGATCAGTGCATGTTTATGTATAACAATTACCCCCAAATTCCAACCTTTTATACTCTCCCCAAGGGGCTGTGCCTGCTGAAAGCAGCTCCATTGTGGCAGGTATAGACTCTATCACATCTAATATATAAAGCTGAGTGTGTGTGTGTGTTTATGTCCGCTAAAGGAATCCGCACCGCTGCAGCTACAATCACAAAATTTGGCACACATGTACATCAGGTGTCCGGGAAGGTTTTAGAACAGTTTTCAGCTCTCCAGGACGTACTGTTCCTGAGATATTCCCAAAAAATGCATTAGCCAATAGTAGCCTGGTCACATGACCCTTATCAGCCAATAGAAGCTCACAGGCAGTCTCCACACACCAGGTTTCTATGACAACCTAGCCAGTTCACTGCTGTAGGTCTGCATTGAAGAGGCAGAGCACTGTGGATGACAATGGTAAAGGGGTATTTTGGTTACCATAAATATAACTTAGACCAATTCATCATCAATCATTACCTCATATAATGTAAATTTCACATATTTACTGTTCAGTAGTAATAAAAGATGTATTCTTCCACTGCTATCCACCTTCCTCCTAAATTACTATGTCATCGACCTGTAATTCAGGCCACCGTCAAAAGGACTTAAAAGCCCCACACCCAGATCCCACTAAGTCATGCCCCTGACTAAGTCAGGCCATGCCCCTTCCATGCCGCATTTGACCGGGATTAAAAATATAGGTAAAAATCACCTTCTTTCAGCTGCAGGGGTGGGTGGAGGGTGACTTTCTCCCTGCAGCTCATTGCTCAGACTGCACAGTGCTGCTGCTGAGAGTGAGCTGTTCAAAAGGACATCCCTGTGTCCATCCAGACCCTGCGCATGACAGAGGACAGAGAGTCTGAAAGCCAGACTGTCCAGCTTAAAACAAGACCTCTGGCCACCTTAGGGGCAGGCTGATGTTAGGGTGGCCAGATGTCCGGTTTTAGGCTGGACAGTCCAGTTTTCTGGCTCCCTGTTCTCCGTCCGACGCAGTGCCTGGACGGACGTAGGGATGTCCACCCTTTCAGTAGCTCACACTCAGACAGCTGCGGATTCTGCGGATAAGGGTTCAGATATAGTCAGATCAGGTATAGTGGTACCAGAACAGATCATAGAAACAAGATATTGAGACAGCTGAGTGATCATTAGGGTGCATTCACACGAACGTGATTTTCAGCCGTGTCCGATCCGCAATTTTTGCAGATCATGCATGGATCCATTCATTTCTATGAGTCCGCAAAAATTGCGGAAACCTTTAAGATGTCATCTGTGTCATGTCCGTTCCGTGTGTCCGTTCCTTTTTTTTTAGAACATATCCTATTCTCAGCCGCAAATTGCGGTCCATGGTCCCATTCAAGTCAATGGGTCCGCAAAAAACACAGATAGCACACGGAATGCATCCATGCGTCATCTGTTTTTTGTGGACGCCTTGCCTGAAAATTTAAATGGAAACGCCTTCTTGGTCACATGGTGCAGCAACCCAGGCCCAGGAAGAACGGAGAAGAGGAAAACAAACGGCTCATTATGTCTTTCATCAACGTGGAGAACCTAATAGTTTTGGTTCAAGAGCGGCCCTAATTACGGGACACCCGCTCTGATCTTTACCATGACCGCATCAAGAAAGATGCGGCATGGGAAGAAATTACAAGACTGCTGAATGCAGAGTCATGGGAGAAAGCAAGCAAGGCCCTGCGCAAGAGCATGGGTATGTGTAGCTCTTATATAAAAGTATGTGCCCCCTCTCCAGTGCACCCTACAGTATGTGCCCCCCCCCCGTAATTCACCCTACAGTATGTGCCCCCCCTTGAAATGCACCCTAAAGTATGTGCTCCCCCGCTCTGCACCCGAAAGTATGCGACAACCCCTGCAGTGACTGCTAAAGTATGCAAAAACCCCTGCAGTGCCTGCTAAAGTATGTGACAACCCCTGCTCTGCACCCTAAAGTATGCTACAACCCCTGCAGTGCCTGCTAAAGTATGCAACAACCCCTGCAGTGCCTGCTAAAGTATGCGACAACCCCTGCAGTGCCTGCTAAAGTATGCGACAACCCCTGCAGTGCATGCTAAAGTATGCAACAACCCCTGCAGTGCCTGCTAAAGTATGCGACAACCCCTGCAGTGCCTGCTAAAGTATGCTACAACCCCTGCTCTTCACCCTAAAGTATGCTACAACCCCTTCAGTGCCTGCTAAAGTATGCTACAACCCCTGCAGTGCATGCTAAAGTATGCAACAACCCCTGCAGTGCCTGCTAAAGTATGCGACAACCCCTACAGTGCCTGCTAAAGTATGCGACAACCCCTGCAGTGCCTGCTAAAGTATGCGACAACCCCTGCAGTGACTGCTAAAGTATGCGACAACCCCTGCAGTGCCTGCTAAAGTATGCGACAACCCCTGCAGTGCCTGCTAAAGTATGCGACAACCCCTGCAGTGGCTGCTAAAGTATGCGACAACCCCTGCAGTGCCTGCTAAAGTATGCGACAACCCCTGCAGTGCCTGCTAAAGTATGCGACAACCCCTGCAGTGGCTGCTAAAGTATGCGACAACCCCTGCAGTGCCTGCTAAAGTATGCGACAACCCCTGCAGTGCCTGCTAAAGTATGCGACAACCCCTGCAGTGGCTGCTAAAGTATGCGACAACCCCTGCAGTGGCTGCTAAAGTATGTGACAACCCCTGCAGTGGCTGCTAAAGTATGCGACAACCCCTGCAGTGCCTGCTAAAGTATGCGACAACCCCTGCAGTGGCTGCTAAAGTATGCGACAACCCCTGCAGTGCCAGCTAAAGTATGCGACAACCCCTGAAGTGGCTGCTAAAGTATGCGACAACCCCTGCAGTGGCTGCTAAAGTATGCGACAACCCCTGCAGTGCCTGCTAAAGTATGCGACAACCCCTACAGTGCCTGCTAAAGTATGCGACAACCCCTGCAGTGGCTGCTAAAGTATGCGACAACCCCTGCAGTGGCTGCTAAAGTATGTGACAACCCCTGCAGTGCCTGCTAAAGTATGCGACAACCCCTGCTCTGCACCGTAAAGTATGCGACCCATGTGCACCAACAGTTATGTTATGTAGTTATTAGAGATGAGCGAGTAGTGAAATATTCGAAAGTTCGAAATTCGATTCGAATAGACCGCGAAATTCGACTATTCGACCGAATATCGAATCCCATTAAAGTCTATGGGAAAAAAATGCTCGCCACTTGGAAATCTCAATTCGACCACTTGGAGGTCACCAAGTCCACCCTGAAACCTCAGAAAAGGATGCCAACACTGCTGGAATGCAACTAGGACAGCAGGGGAAGCATGTCTGGGTGCATATAACGCGCCCAAGTCGCACTATTACGCCACTATCACAGCCTCTCAACAATACACTCCAAAGACAATCTAACCTCTCTGTAAAGTGAGACCATACAAGGAAACCTTCTTTCCTCTACATTGCCATGGACCCCAAGCCAAACTAGAAAAAAAGAAGATAAAATTCTGAACCCCTTAAAATCACGTTGCCTATGACAACCACAGATGGCATAGGCAAAGGGGAAAGCAAATAGACCCCACCCCTAATTGTCATTGTGTGTGTGTGTGAGATGTGGTCAGACATGTCTTCTTTAAAATGTAAAAACAACTCAAACACATGCAGAAGCCTTAAAATGCCCAAATTGTTGGCGCTTGAGATGTCAGTGACCCGACCTGGCCCAGTGTCATGTCTAGCAAGTAAAGCAGTGGGGATGTTGAGGGATGCGTAGGACCGCAAAAGGCAGGAAGAGGCCATGGGCTGGCCAGAGGCTCATGGAGAAGGCAGGCTAGAGCCCGCAGGGCCGCATCTCTTCCCTATAACAGGCCCCCACACAAAGCTCTCCCATCGAGGGCTCTTAGGTCCTTGTTGTGAAAATATTTTAATGAGTGCGCAAAGTTAGCTTGAGGTGAGCCCTCGAAAAAATTATATGGAGGCCCAAGAGGTGAGCCCTCGAAAAAATTATGTGGAGGCCCAAGAGGTGAGCCCTCGAAAAAATTAAGTGGAGGCCAAAGAGGTGAGACCTCTTAAAAATTGTATTAAGGCCCAAGAGGTGAGCCATAATAAAAATTGTTTGTAGGCCCAAGAGGTGAGACGTCTTAAAAATTGTGTGGAGGCTAAAGAGGTGAGACCTCTTAAAAATTATGTGGAGGCCCAAGAGGTGAGACCTCTTAAAAATTATGTGGAGGCCCAAGAGGTGAGACCTCTTAAAAATTATGTGGAGGCCCAAGAGGTGAGACCTCTTAAAAATTATGTGGAGGCCCAAGAGGTGAGACCTCTTAAAAATTATGTGGAGGCTCAAGAGGTGAGACCTCTTAAAAATTATGTGGAGGCCCAAGAGATGAGACCTCTTAAAAATTATGTGGCGGCCCAAGAGGTGAGACCTCTTAAAAATTTTGTGGAGGCCCAAGAGGTGAGCCATAAATATATAATTTTTTTTATTTACGGAGCAATTCTACGGCGGTTAAGGAGGAGGAGGAGGAGGTGGAGGAGGAAATGGCACTTCATACAGATGGCACTTCACTTTTGGCTGCTTTCCACTGTTGGAGAAGCAAAGTCCGGGTCAATCCACTTGCTGTTCATTTTGATTAGCGTCAGCCTGTCGGCACTGTCGGTTGACAGGCGGCTGCGCTTATCGGTTATAATGCCCCCGGCTGCGCTGAACACCCTTTCTGATAGCACGCTGGCGGCAGGGCAGGCAAGCACCTCCAAGGCGTACAGGGACAGTTCCAGCCACGTGTCCAACTTGGAGACCCAGTAAGTGTAGGACGCCGAGGGATCGGGGAGGACAGGGGTACGGTCTGCCAGGTACTCCCGCAACATCCGCCGATACTTGTCCCTCCTGCTGATAGCGGGCCCCGCAGTGATGGAAGTTGCACGAAGGGGTGCCATGAACGTGTCCCACACCTTGGAGAGTGTTCCCCTGGTGGCTGTGGGCCTGATCGATGTTGAGGGACTCTGGGAGACCCTCTCCTCTCTGCCGCCAGCGATGGTGGGTGGGAAAATCTCCATCATGTTCTGCACGAGTTCCCTCTGGTATTCCAGCAATCGATTCGTCCTCTCCTCTACCGGAATAAAAGAGGAGACGTTATCTTTATACCGGGGGTCCAGGAGTGCGAAGACCCAGTACAGTTTGTTCTCCACTATCCGGACAACACGTGTGTCCCGGGAAAAGCAGCCCAGCATGAAGTCAGCCATGTGTGCCAGACTCTGAATAGGCATGACCTCACTGCCCCCACCAGAAGGATCACTTGCCATTTCCTCCTCTTCCTCTTCCGCCTCCTCTCCGCCCCATCCGCGCTGAACCAATGGGACGCACACAGCCTGACTGCTACCCTCGCCGCCAGCATCCTCCTCCTCTTCCACAGCCACCTCCACGTCGTCCTCCTCCTCCTCATCCTCCTCCTCCTCCTGCAACTGCCACCGTGAAGCAGACAAAAGTGTGGTCTGACTGTGTAGCTCCGTTGCGTCTCCTCCTACCCCCGTCTCCTCTGCGTGCAATGCGTTCTCCCTTATTGCGATGAGTGATTCTTTAAGGACGCATAGGAGCGGGATGGTTACGCTCACTATAGCGTCCTCGCTGCTGACCTTCTTGGTGGACTCCTCAAAGATACGCAGTACATCGCATATGTCTGCCATCCATGGCCACTCGTGGTTGGCAAACTGAGGGAGCTGAGTTGGAGGCACGCGTGGATTCATAATCTGGTACTCCATCAATGCTCTCTGCTGCTCACACACCCTGGCCAACATGGAATAGGTGGAATTCCAGCGAGTCGGCAGGTCGCACAACAGCCGATGTTCAGGCAAATGGAGGCGTTGCTGGAGTTTTTTTAAGCTAGCAGCAGCTACAGTTGACTTCCGAAAGTGAGCGCACAAGCGCCGCACTTTCACCAGTAGCTCTGCCAGGTTGGGGTAAGTCTTTAGAAATTTTTGGACTACCAGATTAAAAACGTGGGCCAGGCATGGTACGTGATTGAGTTCGGCAAGCTCCAGAGCCGCCACCAGGTTACGGCCGTTATCGCACACGACCATGCCTGGTCCTAGCTGCAGCGGCGACAGCCACATCTTCGTCTGCTGCAATATGGCGTCCCTCACCTCTGGGGCGCTGTGCTTCCTGTCGCCCAAGCTGATGAGCTTAAGCACCGCCTGCTGACGTCTCCCCACGCCAGTGCTGCAACGCTTCCAGCTAGCGGCTGAGGGCGATGTTAAGGCAGAGGAGGAGGAGGAGGGGGGTTTATCAGAACCCGTGCTGGCAATCTTGGGCGGGGGTGGTAGGTAGGCCGTCTCTGTTTGCGACCCCGTCCCCGCTTCCACTACATTCACCCAGTGTGCCATCAAAAAGATGTATCGTCCCTGGCCGCAAGCGCTTGTCCACGAGTCGGTGGTCAAGTGGACCTTTGCGCTGACTGCGTACCTCAGGGCCCGCCTGATGTTACGCGACACGTGCTGGTGCAGGGCAGGGACGGCACTCCGGGAAAAGTAGTGGCGGCTGGGGACGGAATAGCGAGGTGCGGCAGCCGCCATCAGGTCGCGGAAGGCCTGCGTCTCCACAAGCCTAAACGGCAACATCTCCAGGGCCAGCAGTTTGGAGATGTGGCAGTTTAAGGCTTGGGCTTGGGGTGACTCGAGGCGTACTTCCGCCTGTGGTCGAACGCCTGCGAGATGGACAGTTGTTGGGACGAGGAGTGTGAAGGTGCAGGCGAAGAGGCGGGGGAAGGGGAGGCTGAAGGAGAAGGCCCCAAAGTAGCCGAGGCAGAGGCAGATGTGGAGGTGTCCTGGCTGGAGGTCTGGACCGCAGTGGCAGCACACAACAAAGGGGAAGAGGCAGTGGCAGCAAGACCGGGCGCAGGTTGTATTGCGTTTGCTCTCTCCCACTCAGCCCAGTGCTTGACTTCCAAGTGACGCCGCATGCCTGAGGTGGTCAGATTGCTCTTCTCAGAGCCCCTACTCAGTTTTGAGTGGCAGAGTGTGCAAACCGCGCTCAGTTTGTCATCCGCACAAACATTAAAAAATCTCCACACCACAGAAGTACGAGGCCTCGATGGGGGAGCTCCGCGCGACTGCCCGCTGCCGGGAACAGCTTCGGCCCTGCTGGCTGTGGCCTCACTTCTCTGTCTGGACTGCCCTCTGCCTGTGGACATCCCTCTGCCTCTGGACATCCCTCTGCCTCTGGACATCCCTCTGCCTCTGGACATCCCTCTGCCTCTTGCTGCCTTTTTCGGTGCTGCGCAGACCACCACCTCTCCACTGCTTTCCCCGCTGGACATCACCCCTGGCCAAGTGGGGTCGGTCATTTTGTCATCCACCACCTCCTCTTCCACTTCCTCACTCTGCTCCTCCTCCTGCCCACTGGACATTCCAACAGCCTCCCTTGATGGCAACTGCGTCTCATCATCATCATCATCGCTCATGATAACAGATGCTGGTTCAGGGTCCACATCAGCAGGAGATGGCGAATACTCAAGTGGTTGGGCATCACTACAAACAAATTCCTGTGCTAGCTCCTGGGATTCTTCCAGCACATCTGAAAAAGGACCCGAAAAGAGCTCCTGGGAGGGGTCAATGGTGGGATGACTCTGTTGGCCAGGTGTGGAGGAAGGAGGGTCAGAGTGAGACTGTGTGGATGACTGGCTGGTGGACAACTGTGTGGAAGCGCTATCGGCTATCCATTGCACCACCTGTTCAACCTGCTCAGGCCTCAACAGCGGTGTAACCCGCCCCCTGCTTAACTGTCCCATAAAGGCAGGGATTCTGGATGAGTGGGATCCTGGCTGACCCTCACCAGCACGCATTGTATCCCCACTGGCTTCAACAAGGCCACCAACAGCATTTCCGCGCCCCCGTCCTCGTCCACGTCCGATTCCGCTAGCCCCCCTCCGCATTTTATTTTTTTTTGTTACAATATTTTGCCTTCACAGCCGTGTACTAACAGTTCAGACGGTGTGTATGAACACTACGTATATACAATTATTTTGCAAGAGAACGCAAAGTACAG
>ONZH01015576.1:0-73158 GCA_900303285.1 Rhinella marina | reverse complement strand
AATTTTTATGTGCTTCGCCTGCTCCTGCACTGTAACTCGGTCACTCTGTAGTCACAGCCATACAGGGTCACGCTAAATTTTTATGTGCTTCGCCGCTCTGCACTGTAACTCGGTCACTCTGTTATTACAGCCATCAGTGCTCTCACTGTAAACTCTGTAGTCCACAGACATACAGGGCCACGATAAATTTTTATGTGCTTCGCCTGCTTCTGCAGTGTAACTCGGTGTCACTCTGTAGTCACAGCCATACAGGGCCTCAATAAATTTTTATGTGCTTCGCCTGCTCCTGCACTGTAACTCGGTCACTCTGTAGTCACAGCCACACAGGGTCACGCTAAATTTTAAGTGCTTCGCCTGCTCCAGTGTAACTCGGTCACTCTGTAGTCACAGCCATACAGGGCCACGATAAATTTTTATGTGCTTCGCCTGCTTCTGCACTGTAACTCGGTCACTCTGTAGTCACAGCCATACAGGGCCTCGATAAATTTTTATGTGCTTCGCCTGCTCCTGCACTGTAACTCGGTCACTCTGTAGTCACAGCCATACAGGGTCACTCGATATAAATTTTTATGTGCTTCGCCTGCTCCTGCACTGTAACTCGGTCACTCTGTAGTCACAGCCATACAGGGCCTCGATAAATTTTTATGTGCTTCGCCTGCTCCTGCACTGTAACTCGGTCACTCTGTAGTCACAGCCATACAGGGCCACAGTAAATTTTTATGTGCTTCGCCTGCTCCTGCACTGTAACTCGGTCACTCTGTAGTCACAGCCATACAGGGCCTCGATAAATTTTTATGTGCTTCGCCTGCTCCTGCACTGTAACTCGGTCACTCTGTAGTCACAGCCATACAGGGCCACAATAAATTTTTATGTGCTTTCGCCTGCTCCTGCAGTGTGTTCACTCTGTAGTCACAGCCATACAGGGCCACGATAAATTTTTATGTGCTTCGCCTGCTCCTGCACTGTAACTCGGTCACTCTGTAGTCACAGCCATACAGGGCCTCGATAAATTTTTATGTGCTTCGCCTGCTCCTGCACTGTAACTCAGTCACTCTGTAGTCACAGCCATACAGGGCCTCGATAAATTTTTATGTGCTTCGCCTGCTCCTGCACTGTAACTAGGTCACTCTGTAGTCAAAGCCATACAGGGCCTCGATAAATTTTTATGTGCTTCGCCTGCTCCTGCACTGTAACTCGGTCACTCTGTAGTCATGGCCATAAAGGGCAACAATAAATTTTTAGGTGCTTCGCCTGCTTCTACAGTGTAACTCGGTAACTCTGTAGTCACAGCCATACAGGGCCTCAATAAATTTTTATGTTCTTCGCCTGCTCCTGCACTGTAACTCGGTCACTCTGGTAGTCACAGCCACACAGGGTCACGCTAAATTTTTAGGTGCTTCGCCTGCTCCTGCAGTGTAACTCGGTCACTCTGTAGTCACAGCCATACAGGGCCTCGATAAATTTTTATGTGCTTCGCCTGCTCCTGCACTGTAACTCGGTTACTCTGTAGTCACAGCCATACTTGGCCACAATAAATTTTTATGTGCTTCGCCTGCTCCTGCACTGTAAGTCGGTCACTCTGTAGTCACAGCCATACAGGGCCATAATAAATTTTTAGGTGCTTCGCCTGCTTCTGCAGTGTAACTCGGTCACTCTGTAGTCATAGCCACACAGGGTCACGCTAAATTTTTAGGTGCTTCGCCTGCTCCTGCAGTGTAACTCGGTCACTCTTTAGTAACAGCCATACAGGGCCACGATAAATTTTTAGGTGCTTCGCCTGCTTCTGCAGTGTAACTCGGTCACTCTGTAGTCACAGCCATACAGGGCCACTGTAAATTTTTATGTGCTTCGCCTGCTCCTGCACTGTAACTCGGTCACCCTGTAGTCAAAGCCATACAAGGCCTCGATAAATTTTTATGTGCTTCGCCTGCTCCTTTACTGTAACTCGGTCACTCTGTAGTCACAGCCATACAGGGCTACTGTAAATTTTTATGTGCTTCGCCTGCTCCTGCAGTGTAACTCGGTCACTCTGTAGTCACAGCCATACAGGGCCTCAATAAATTTTTATGTGCTTCGCCTGCTCCTTTACTGTAACTCGGTCACTCTGTAGTCACAGCCATACAGGGCTACTGTAAATTTTTATGTGCTTCGCCTGCTCCTGCACTGTAACTCGGTCACTCTGTAGTCACAGCCATACAGGGCCTCGATAAATTTTTATGTGCTTTGCCTGCTCCTGCACTGTAACTCAGTCACTCTGTAGTCACAGCCATACAGGGCCTCGATAAATTTTTATGTGCTTCGCCTGCTCCTGCACTGTAACTCGGTCACTCTGTAGTTACAGCCATACAGGGCCACAATAAATTTTTATGTGCTTCGCCTACTCCCGCACTGTAAGTCAGTCACTCTGTAGTCACAGACATACAGTGCCACGATAAATTTTTAGGTGCTTCGCCTGCTTCTGCAGTGTAACTCTGTCACTCTGTAGTCACAGCCATACAGGGCCTCAATAAATTTTTATGTGCTTCGCCTACTCCTGCACTGTAACTCGGTCACTCTGTAGTCACAGCCACACAGGGTCACGCTAAATTTTTCGGTGCTTCGCCTGCTCCTGCAGTGTAACTCGGTCACTCTGTAGTCACAGCCATACAGGGCCTCGATAAATTTTTATGTGCTTCGTCTGCTCCTGCACTGTAACTCGGTTACTCTGTAGTCACAGCCATAAAGGGCCACAATAAATTTTTATGTGCTTCGCCTGCTCCTACAGTGTAACTCGGTCACTCTGTAGTCACAGCCATACAGGGCCTCGATAAATTTTTATGTGCTTCGCCTGCTCCTGCACTGTAACTCGGTCACTCTGTAGTCACAGCCATACACGGTCACGCTAAATTTTTATGTGCTTCGCCTGCTCCTGCACTGTAACTCGGTCACTCTGTAGTCATAGCCATACAAGGCCTCGATAAATTTTTATGTGCTTCGCCTGCTCCTGCACTGTAACTCGGTCACTCTGTAGTCACAGCCATACAGGGCCACTGTAAATTTTTATGTGCTTCGCCTGCTCCTGCACTGTAACTCGTTCACTCTGTAGTCACAGCCATACAGGGCCTTGATAAATTTTTATGTGCTTCGCCTGCTCCTGCACTGTAACTCGGTCATTCTGTAGTCACAGCCATACAGGGCCTCGATAAATTTTTATGTGCTTCGCCTGCTCCTGCACTGTAAGTCGGTCACTCTGTAGTCACAGCCATACAGGGCCACAATAAATTTTTATGTGCTTCGCCTGCTTTTGCACTGTAACTCAGTCACCTTGTAGTCACAGCCATACAGTGCCACGCTAAATTTTTATGGTCTGGGTGAGCACAATTGCCTTGAGGGTCACCACCAGGCTGTTGCCCGAGAATTTGGGGTAATGGTGGGATTAGGCAGCCTCAGAGGCATCCATGCATGCTGCCCCTGCTGTTTCCTGTCCATTTCCGTGGTGTTTCCATTATTTTCTGAGGTTTCCAGGTTTTCACCCAGCCTAGGCAGAGCATTGGTCCCCTGCAAAAAATGCTCGAGTCTCCCATTGACTTCAATGGGGTTCGTTATTTGAAACGAGCACCCGAGCATCGTGAAAAATTCGACTCGAATAATGAGCACCCGAGCATTTTAGTGCTCGTTTATCTCTAATACCTGTTCTTGAAATAAAACAGGTTGCCCACTCACATCTGATTTTCAGTCAATGTGATGACACCTGAATAATTTCACCTTTAAATCATCTTCTAATCCTAGAGGTTCACCTACTTTTGCTACTCATAGACATGTGATGTTGGGTCATTTTCTTCAGGAAATAAATTATCAAGTCTAATATTGTTGAGTCATTTGTTTGATTTGGTTATCTTTACCTACTTTTAGTACTTCTAAGAGAAGAGTTCACAAACTTTTAAGCACTACTGTATATTGAACGCCCTACATTGTGGGAGTACACTCCTGGATCTGGATCTTTTTGATATAATGACATAGTTACAGTTTTTTTAATTATCTTTTATTATTTGTATTTTATATGTGGATATTTTTATATAATGCATATTGTGTATCAACGACTGAATTTACATATCATTTCACTTTATTTTATTAAATTATTTTAAGGATACCTAGAGAGTGGTTTGTAAATATTATTTAAATGATACAGTTTTTAACCCTTTTAGTACCGAGCCACTTTTTACCTTAAATCCCAGGCCGATTTTTGCAAATCTGACATGTGACACTTTATGTGGTAATAACTTTAGAACGCTTTTACTTATCTAGGCCATTCTGAGATTGTTTTCTCGTGACACATTGTACTTCATGACGGTCATAAATTTGAGTCAATATATTTCACCCTTATTTATGAAAAATCCCAAATTTACCAAAAATTTTGAAAAATTAACAAATTTCCAAATGTCAATTTCTCTACTTTTAAAACACATAGTAATACTTTCAAAAATAGTTATTACTTTACATTCCCCATATGTCTACTTTATGTTGGCATCATTTTGTAAATGTCATTTTATTTTTTTAGGACGTTAGAGGGCTTTGAAGTTTAGAAGCAATTTTTCAAGTTTTCAACAAAATTTCTCAAACCATATTTTTGAGCACCAATTCAGTTATAAAGTGATTTTGTGAGGCTTACCTAATGGAAACCCCCCATAAATTAACCCATTTTAGAAACTACACCCTCAAGGTATGAAAAACTAATGTTACAAACTTTATTAACACTTGAGGTGTTCCACAAGAATTAAAGGAAAATGGAGGTGAAATTTCCAAATTTCACTTTTTTTGTAGATTATTCATGTTAATATTTTTTTCTTGCAACACAGCAAGGGTTAACAGCAAACTAAACCTCAATATACATTACTATGATTCTGCAGTTTACAGAAATACCCCATGTATGGTGGTAAATGTCTCTATGTGGCAGTGGTCAGAAGGAAAGGAGAGCCATACGGATTTTGGAGGCAGATATTGCTAGAATAGTTTTTAGGCACCATTTTGTAATTGAGAGACCCTGACGTACCCCTACAGTGGAAACCCTCAAAGAGTGACCCCATTTTGGAAACTACACCCTTCAACGAATATATTAAGGGGGGTACTGGCCACTTTAACCCCCTAAGCGTTTTACGGAATTTGGAAACACTTGGCTGTGAAAATGAAAAGTTTAATTTCTTCCAATAAAATGTTGCTTTAGCCCCAAATTTTTCATTTTCACAAGGGGTAACAGGAGAAAAGCACCCCATAATTTGTTACCCATTTTCTCTTGAATATGGCAACACCCCATATGTGGTGGTAAACTGATGTGGGGGCACATGGCAGGACTCAAAACAGAAGGAGTGCCATATGGATTTTACAACACAGATTTGATGGATTGGTTTGCGGGAGCCATTGATTTTTATTTTTTTGAGTTATTGTCTTATGTGGGGGCTCATTTTTTGCAGGATGAGATGACGGTTTGATTGGTACCATTTTGGGGTACATAAGACTTTTTGATCGCTTGGTATTACACTTTTTGTGAGTCAAGGTGAAAAAAAAAAAGCGGTTTAGCATGTTTTTTTTTTTTTTAAATTTTTTACAACATTCACCTGGGGGGTTATCTCATGTAATATTATTGCAGGTTGTTACGGTGGTACCTAATATGTCTAACTTTTTTATTTTTGGAAAGTTTTACACATTAGATTTATTTTTGAACAGAATAAAATCTTTTTTTTGTGTTGCCATTTTCAGAGAGCCATATTTTTTTTTATTTTTCGGGCGATTGTCTCAGGTAGGGTATCATTTTTGCGGGACAAGATGACGGTTTGATTGGTACCATTTTGGGATAAATACGCCTTTTTGATCGCCTGTTATTACACTTTTTGTAAGGGAATGTGACCATAAAATGTCTGTTTTGGCACATTTTTTCTTTTTTTTTTTTACTGCGTCCACCTGGCGGGGTGGATGACGTGATATTTTTATAGAGCCGGTCGATACGGACGCGGCGATACCTAATATGTTTATCTTTCTTTTTTTAATTTTTTTTTTACAATTTTTTTAGGTTTTTTTTTTGAAAATGGCTTGTTTTTTTTACTTGAAACTTTTATTATTATTTTTTTTAGGAAACTTTTTTTTTTAACTTTATTTTTTTACTTTATTTAACTTTTGGTCGTCTGATCCCCTTTACAATGCAGTACAATACTTTTGTATTGTAATGCATTGGCTGTAAGTGTATTATTCAATGTAATACACTTACAGCCTGCTTCCTGTGCGATCCAGGGGGCTGGATTGCACAGGCACGCAGGGATAGCAGCCACGATGCCTAAGGAAGGCATCGGGCTGCTATCCGAGCCATCGGGTCCCCGTCACAACAGCGCGGGGACCCGATGCCCCGCTCACGGTCAGCGCTAACGGCGGCACATGAAGGGTTAATGCGCCGGCACCGATGCTGGCGCATTCAGCAGGGGTCTGGCACCTCGGCACAGCCGGACCCCCGCTGCTGTACTGCGCTGGGACTTGTGTCCTGGCTTATTGCGTTGTACATGTACGGCGCTGGGAGTCTAAGGGTTAATGGGTTTATACAATCAGTTCACTTAGCATCCTTCAGTTGCACTGTCCTGTGAGTAAGCTACCCAAGTAGATACTCATGGGTCTGAGTTGAACATGTGATATGTGTATAGTATATGCTTCGAACAACATATATGAAAAATCAATAATCATTACTGTAGTTTGTAGGAAAAAAAATGAATAAAATAATATATAGTACTAGGTATAAAAATATCTAGTGAGTGGCTAGAGCATGCCAGTAGAGGCCCAAACCTAGAGAGAACTGGCGGATGGAATAGGAATGCATAATAAGTTAAAGTCCTCTAAAATGAGGAATTGCGTAAACTAACAGCAACAATTCAGATAATGTACAGAGTAATAACAGAATATGCAAAAAGAGAATATTTTACACTAGAATCTCTCACTAGTCTACAGAAAAGAATGGAGTCCAAAGTCCATTACAACATATAGTAATGGCTCACCCTGTTCAGTAAGCCATTAATATAGTCAGGTTTCCATGGTGTATAAAAGAAGGCTAGACAGGCTTAAAATGGGATGATGTTATAATTGCCACATACCTATAAGTGTACACTGAAACTGAAGCGTGGTATATTCTATCCGGAGCTAATGGATCATTGGGATGTACAACAAATGTCCCCAGAAGCTTTTTTAATAAATACTGATCTCTACTGGATTAAAATTTAGAAGAGGACTACAAATCCCAAAGAAAGGGGGAAAAATGGTAGTAAAGCCTCATTCACACATCAGTGTTTCACGGATGTGTGCTGTTCGTGTTCTCCACGGACAGCACATGTCCCCATTCATTTGAATATGTGTGTTCAGACATCAGTTTTTTAGCACGGTCTGTGGCTCCGTTTTTTTAGCACGGATGCATGTCCTATCTTGAGCCGTGTTCCCGGATCCCTCACGCCCATTATAGTCTATGGGTCCTTGAAAACCACGGATGCAACACGGATGGCATCCGTGTTGCATCTGTGTTTCACGGATCATTAAGAAGAGATGCTTTGAAAATTATTTTTCAGCTGTTCAGTGTCAGTGAAACACGGATGCAACACGGACAGCAAAAAACGGACCCACGGACCCAACACGGATACTTAACGGACAGCTTCAAGAATGCCTCACTGACCACCTGCTCACGGATTTGGGCACAGACACGGACGTGTGAATGAGGCTTAATACATGACCAAGGCAATATGAGATCAGCATGAGCAGCTGTTAAGAATTGAAACAAATTACTAGAAAAATCCATTGTGAGGTTTATTGCTTTTATAACAAGAATTTATGACCCCTGCTTTATGGCTTACAACCAGCAACCTACAGTGTTTAGGAAGATAAATTGAGAAGAAATAATATAATTATAAGTATATGCCAGAACCATGTACTGTGTTTCTGCCTAATTGCTGAAACTCTACAAAAGTGTAGTATATAGAAAAACAAGCAGTTGTTAGGCTGAACTATGCAACCATGTCTAAAATATAATTGGTTTCCTTCATACAATGTTATCAGAATGTACTGTTGTGGAAAATCTGAAATGTGTCATGTCAGCCATAGCATGGAACATGACATGTAGCTTATTAGCCTCCTAAACTGTACAGTATTATTATACTGCTGAACCTCAACTTCTAAAATATTGGATTCTGGCAGAACTTGAGAACAACGTGTAATCATACTGTAAAAAAACTATTATCACAGTCAGAGTGGAGACCATCATGTACCATACATAAAGGCCATACAAAAATATATACAAAAGTGAGGTGTGGCGAAAAAACATCAGACAAGGTATGCCTAATGGTAAATAGTTTTGCAGGTTTCCGCTGAATGCTTCTGCTCCTTCATTTTAGTAATCATCATGGGGGTTTCAGTGCCTAGACACTCAATGCTGTGTCACTATAATATGTCAAGTGTTTTAGAAATGATAGTTACCCTTTAAATAGTTATATAGTTGATCAGAGTGAAAAATGACTCAGGTCCATCAGATCCAACTTACATGCATGTATTTATCCAAATTTCTTTTTTTGTAGTCAAAAGGAAATTAACTCCACAATCTGATACATGTGAATGAACCATTTCTAGAGCTTAAAGGGTTTCTGTCACCAGATTTGGGCATACTAAACAGGATGGCATTTGCAATGTGCAAATGCCACCTGATGCCCAATCTGGTTTTCTTACAGTAATCAGATGAGCCGTTTTCTTAAAAAAAGCACTTTTATAATATGTAAATTAGGCGTACTAGGTGCAAGAGGCGTTTACCTTGCACCTAGTAATCGCCGTGTTCCTACCTCTAGTGCCGCCTCCTTCTTCCTGATTGACAGGGCCAGGCAGCTTGCTCGATGAGCTGCCGGCCCTGACCTCGATCGAAATCCCGCGCCTGCGCCGTGTAGGCTAAATTCTGCGCAGGCGCAGATAGTTCACCCGGCCGCCCGGCTCCTGCCTCTCTCACTGCGCCTGCGCCGTGCGGAGTAAAAGCGGCGCAGGCGCAGTGAGTTCCGCCGGCTCCCGGGTCTCACTGCGCCTGCGCCGCTTTTACTCCGCACGGCGCAGGCGCAGTGAGAGAGGCAGGAGCCGGGCGGCCGGGTGAACTATCTGCGCCTGCGCAGAATTTAGCCTACACGGCGCAGGCGCGGGATTTCGATCGAGGTCAGGGCCGGCAGCTCATCGAGCAAGCTGCCTGGCCCTGTCAATCAGGAAGAAGGAGGCGGCACTAGAGGTAGGAACACGGCGATTACTAGGTGCAAGGTAAACGCCTCTTGCACCTAGTACGCCTAATTTACATATTATAAAAGTGCTTTTTTTAAGAAAACGGCTCATCTGATTACTGTAAGAAAACCAGATTGGGCATCAGGTGGCATTTGCACATTGCAAATGCCATCCTGTTTAGTATGCCCAAATCTGGTGACAGAAACCCTTTAAAGTAGTTGTCCGGGTTCAGAGCTCATCCTCACTCATTTAGCATGGATGAGTGGAGCATCGGAGCATTTCTTGCTCCCCCTTGCCCTGCAGGACAAAATCTGTTTACATCCTCCCTATTCTAGGTGGAGGCTTCTTCCTAGCAGTGAAACAGGTGACGTCACTGACACAAATGGGCAGACTATAGAGCTGCCCTAGGCCCTAAAACAGCCTAGTGCAGCACTATAGACTGCCAATTTGTGCCGGTGACGTCACTGGGATCACAGTTAGGAGGAAGTCTCCGCCATCAATACTGAAAAGAAGCATGGTATTAATAAAGAAAAACCATTGCCCTGCATGATGCAGTGAATTTCTTCCCAACAAGAAATACTCTGATGCTCCACTCAATGTTAAATGAGTAAAGATGGGGTTCTGTGTAGGTTCAGCTCTCAATGGATCATTACCATTATATGAACATGACATTTTTACTAGTTGGAGTATCTATCATGAATTCTCAGTTTTTGATAGACAATATATATGTATGTGTCTCTCTGTACCTCCTCCAGCTTTTCCCACCCCTCCCCTTGCTATAGTCAGCATCTAATCAGATCCCTCAGTAAGTTGACACTCTGTTTTGAGATACCAAGATGGATTTAACACAGTTAAGAGAAAGAGGAAGGAGTAAAGAGCAGATATAGACATTTTCTGTGATATGACATATATTACAAAGTTTCCTGTACTTACCTGTACTATTGACTTATGCAAAGTTTTTTGACAGAGCAGTCCGAGTATGTAGATAGCAAGCTACACGAAACTCAAAACTGGTACAAAAATTAAAACTGTTATAAGGTGTTGAAATGTGTGAAATGTTTTTAAAAGTATCATTTTGTTTCAGATCTCCTATAAAAAGGAACTAAAAATAAAGACTACTTTGCAAAAGTTTAAGAAGCAAATAAATCCATCTGGTAGCTTACACAATTCTTCAAGGAAATATAAAGTGAAATATGTGGTGTCAAATGTCATCTTTTGGCATGCAATTCTTAAAATGATGGCCTACCTCAGCTATCAATCTGGCAAAGTATACATACTTTTCGAATAATCTGTTTGTAGTAATATTATATATATTACATACATATATGAAGTGCCTTCAGAGAGTCTTCAGACCCTTTCACTTTTTCACATTTTGTTTTGTTGTCTTAAAATAAAAAGTTTTCGCCATCATTTTGCACTCAATACCCCTTAATGACAAAGCGCAACAGAATGTTTGAAATCTTTGCTAATTTATTGAATTAAAAAGGAAAAATCTAAAATATTTTGTTGACATACTGTAAGTATTCAGACCCTTTACTCAGCTAAAACTCCTTTGGCAGCAATTACATCCTCTAGTCTTTTTGGGTATGATGCCACAAGGTTTGGACTCTGGAATTTAGGGATTTTCTGCTACTCTTCATTGTAGATCCTCTGAAGTTCCTTTAGGTTGGATGGGGACCGTTGGTGGACAGCCATTTTCAGGTCTCTCCAGAACTGTTCAAATGGGTTCAAGTCAGGGCTCTGGCTGGGCCACTCAAGGACATTCACAGAGTTTTCCTTATGTCACTACTTTGTTGTCTTGGCTGTGTGCTTAGGTTCATTGTCTTGTTGGAAAGTGAACATTGAGACCAGTCTGAAGTTCAGAGCATTCTGGATCAGGTTTTTATTAAGAATATCTCTGTACTTTGCTCCATTACACTTCCCTCAAGTCTGACCAGTCTGTCTATCTCAGCCATGGAATAACACCCACAGCAGAATGTTGCCACTGTCATGTTTCACTATATGAATGGTATTGGTCAGCGCCTGCTTTCCTCCAGATATGAGGCTTAGAATTTGGGACAAAAACTTCAATCTTATCAGACCAGAGAATTTTGTTACTAACAGTCTTGTAGGTGTTTTTTATTTTTTTTGCAAACTCAATGCATGCTTTCATGTGTCTACTGAGGAGATGCTTTTTTTAGCCACTCTGCCATGAACCCCTGAGATGCAATGGTGTTTGACCTTCTGGAAGTTTCTCGCATATTCACATAGGATCTTTGGAGCACATCCAGAGTGATCATTGAGTTTTAGTCATCTCTCTTACCAAGGCCCTTCTCCAATTATTTGGTTTGGTGGAGCAACCAGATCTAGGAAGAGTCCTGGTTGTTCCAAAATTCTTCCACTTAAGAATTTTAATTTCAAAAAGGTATTTATTGAATTGATGGCAAAAATTGAGAAATCGTGATTACAGTACATAAATGCACATATTAAGCAAACATGTTTCTCTTATGGTTACATTCTTGTACAGAATACAATATATATGAATCTATTGTATGAACGAAACAATTATATGACAATAAAAAGTTATTAATAAACTTCAGTTGTCTAATTCTGTTAAGACTATACTTGAAATGAACGGTCCTCGGGACTCCCCCGGTCAGAGGTAAGAAGGGAAGGAGAGGGGGCAGGGGTGAATCAAAAGGTCCCCCATAGCATAGATTATCCGGTTAGAGAGATAGGTAGTATTGTAGGTTAGGAGAGGTAGAGCAGTCCAGCCAGGAGTTCCATACTTGCGAATAGCGTTCTCTGGTATCGTTTAGCGATAGCTTAGCATTTAGTTTTTCATACAGTGCAATAGTATTAACTCTATGAATAACTGCTGACATCGAAAGAGACATGGCTGACATGAGAATGAACTGTAGAAGTTTATATTCTGCATAGTTGAATGCCGGTGGTTCAAGGTCCAATAGATATACAGGCGCTGACAGGGGAAGATCCCTCCCGAATACTTCAAACAACCCTCTTTTAATATTAGACCAGAATCTACGTACTACTGGGCAGGTCCACCAGATATAAAGGGTGTTTCCTATGGTCTGGCAGCCTCTAAAGCAGAAGGGGGAGACTGTTGGGTAGAGAGTATGTAGTCTAGAGGGAACAAAATAGGCCCTATGAAGAATCTTCAAGGAGGTTTCCATTAAGGTGACCTGCCAGCTTCCTTTAATAGTCATAGCACAGCATTCAAACCATTGTTCCATGGTAAGAGTCTCTCCCAAATCAACCTCCCAGCCATGCATAAATGCTAATTTAGCATCGGGGGGTGATGCGTTTAAAATAGAGTAAATATCGACCGAGTCCATTGGCAATTTTTGCGTTCCGCATTGGGTCACCTTGGACTTGGACTCCCAACCCATCACTATTGCAAACGGCACAAGACAGGGATGCCCTTTGTCACCCCTGCTTTATGTCATCGCAATGGAGCACTTGGCCATGGCCCTACGCAGATCTCCTGATATCTCGGGTGTTTCGCTTCGGGGGTACTCACTACAAATTGTCCCTGTTTGCCGATGACCTATTGCTTTATGTCACAAACCCCCAGGTGACACTGCCTTCAGTGTTGCGAGAATTTGACCGCTTCAGTGCAGTTAGCAACTTTAAGGTCAATTGCCACAAGACAGAGGCACTTAACGTCTCTCTCGCTGCATCGGTCATGTCCAGCCTCGCGGCGGCTTTTTCCTTTAAATGGCAAGCTGGGTCCCTAAAGTACCTGGGGATTTACCTATCATGCTCCATGTCTGAAATGTTCTCCCGAAACTACTCAGCTCTCCTAACTCGTACCCTGGCTGACCTTGGATCAATGTAGTGAAGATGGACATACTACCCCGTTTCTTGTACCTCTTCCAGGCTCTCCCCATCTTTGCCCCATGTGCTTACTTCACTAAACTGCAGAAAGCTATACGACATTTTATTTGGGGGGCAACCCACCCTAGAGTACAGTTCCGATCCTTGACCAGGCAGAAGGAAGAGGGTGGGGCTGGGCTTCCCGATCTTCACCTCTATTATCGTGCTGCAGTCCTGCTGCGAGTACTTGACTGGTTTCATCACGCCCCTACTAAACAGTGGGTCTCCCTCGAGACTTCTCTCGTCCCCTTGTCCCTTCTTTCTCTCCCCTGGGTAGCTCCGATTCATCGGCCACCTACTTCATCTCTTCCGCCTTTGACAACCCAATTCCTATGGGTCTGGGACCATGCCTTGAGAACCTGGGAGGTTTCTAGATGTCCAGGACGGATGAGCCCTCTATTTGACGACCCAGCATTCCCTCCCACTGTCGGTAGGGATTCCTTTCTGGTCTGGTCGCGTCCCGGGGGTGCCAGACTGCATGAGGTATTCAAGGGCCAGACACAGCTGCAGTCCTTTGCTCAGTTGCAGGCGAGTGCCTCGGGGGGACATCTGTTGTGGTTCGAATATGCTCAACTCAAGACTAACCTTTCAATGCGCTATCCTCAGGGCATTGTCTGCTCCACGCCAACTGCTCTGGAGTCGTTGCTTCTTCAGCAAAGCCCGCCTGCACATATTATCTCTCAGCTGTACCAGATCCTTCTCTCCTGTATCAATAACCCTCTGCTGTCCTATGTTAGAGCATGGGAGGAGGACCTAGGTCCGCTGTCTGACAGCGATTGGCGAAAGTGCTTCATTTTGACACACAAGATGCTGGTTCCCTGCTCAGCCCAAGAAAAGAACTTTAAGATCTTGACTCGCTGGTATAGATGCCCGGACCTTCTTCATTGGTGGTTTTCTGAGGTACCCGACTGTTGCTGGAGCTGTGGCTCGGGAATAGGCAACATGCTCCATATTTGGTGGTCTTGCCCCCATATACAACCCTTTTGGCAATCCATTTTTTCTATTTATTCTGAGATGTCGGGTACACAGGTTACTCCATCCCCGCAGATGGCGCTCCTCTCCATGATCCCTGGCCCTCTGAAGACTATCAAACGGGGCCTCTTATGGCACTTCTTGGCGGCAGCCCGGACTGTCCTGCCACGATTCTGGAAATCAGATGTCGCTCCCTCTGTACAGGATTGGCTCACTGAGCTGACCCATATATACAGAATGGAGAGCTTGATGGGCAAGGCCCATGGCAGGGGAGCACAAATTGAGAAGATCTGGTCTGTGTGGCTCCACTTCAGAGAACACGGAAGACCTGCTCGTTACCTTACTTGAGAGACGACCGGGTAGAGCTCGACTTTCCTCGTATGGCTTCTCCCCTAACCTCTTGTTCCCTTCCCTTCCTTCCTCTCCTTTGTAACGTCTCCTTTCCTTCTAATCCCTACCATCTTCTTATTTTTCCCTTTTTTCTTTTTTCTTCTTCTCTCAATTAATGCATGGTTAGCTTCAGCTGATGATTGCCTTAGATAGCGTCTAACGTTTTGCTACCTATTCAGTAATTTTAGCGAAAACTCTGAACTGGGCCATGTTTTTGTTTTTTTTGTGTTTTTTTTCTTTTTCTTTCTTCTTTCTCTTTCTCTTCTTTATTCACTCAATTCTTTTATGCATCCATGGGACATTCTCTAGATGACCTAATGATTACTGCTGGCCCTCTGTGGCCAATTGTTTTTGCTGAATGATTAATTTCTCTGAATTCTTGTTTCATAATTGAAAACTTCTTGAAAACCTAATAAACTTGATTTCTACCTAAAATAGAGCAAATAGAAGAGAGTGAGCCATTCTCTAAAGCTCTATATCTACAGAGTCTTTCAAATAATGTGTGCATACAATCATATTAGTGGCTGAGGCCTGAGATGTTAGGAAATGGAAGAGAGACTCTAAAGAGTTCAGAATATGGGGGAGAGAAAGCAGATATAAAGTATGCTCTGGACATGAGCTGAGAGCGGAGTAGAAAATCACCAACACAGTGCAGTCTGGTATGTTTCCACCAAATAAATACAGTTGGCGGTAAGCCAGTTGGAAATAGGGGGTTTCTGAATAGAGGAAGTAAGGGGGAGACGGGACTTTGCAATTTATATTTCAACCTAACATTCCTCAAGTTGTAGCATAAGGTAGGGAATTTTTGCAGCTGGATCGATCGTCCCTAAAGGGATGTCAGGTACTTAAGAATTTTAAAGGCCACTGTGCTCTTGTGAACTTTCAGTGCAGCAGAAATCTCTCCAGATCTGTGCCTCCACACAATCCTGTCTCTGGGCTCTAAAGTCAGTTCTTCCCTCCTTATAGCTTGGTGTTTTCTCCATAACTCAGCTATAAGTCCTTAAATAAACAGGGGTGTGCTTTCCAAATAATATCCAATCAATTGAATTAACGACAGGTGGACTCCAATGAAGGTGTACAAACATCTCAGAGATGATCAAGATAAATGGCAGGCCCCGAGAGCTAAATTTCAAATGTCGTAGCACAGGGTCTGAATACTTTTGTCCATGAGAAAGTTTCCTTTTTAATAATTTTGCAAAAATTTCTAAAATTCTTGTGTTCTTGTGCAAAGGGGGCTCACAAATAACCTGAGAAGAGGGAAAAGGAAAATAGGCACGCTTAGGTGCAACTGGGAATTTCTTGCAGAATGGGGGGAGTCCTGACAAGCCATGGCCATCTGGATGAGAGTCAAACAGGGGGCAATAAAAACAAGATAAATAAAAAACGTGCCAACTAGCTCTCACCTGTCAGGTGCAGTCAATGTTGTGGCTCCCATAGGTCCAGACCATGAGGTGTCCTTTAAGTCAGCTAGACAGAGACAGCCAATTGTAAAAGGGTTCCCCAGATGAGAGGCCTGAAGTCCTCCTCGCTGCTACTGCTGCTAAACAACATAAGAGGACGCTTCTGCCTTCTGTAGGCCAGGCTGGCTGCCGTTGTTGAGCTCCACTGCCCTCTGCTGCTTGAATTTGGACTTGACCGGGTGGTAGTGGTCACACTGGTGAGCGCTGCTGCCACTTGAGCCTTCACCTTTCCGGATCCTCCTGCCGGGACAGCAGAGGTAAGGATTTCTTGCTGCAGCGGTTGAGGCAAGGCTGCACCCAAGGAAGAACCGCCATTTTGCTGATGCCATTTTCCACGGTAGCTGGAACTGGATCACTGTGGACTAGACAGTGAAAGATGAGGTAGTCAGCTGACCCAGGTGAAAGGATTGTGGTGGTGGTGGCAATCCAGGGATCAGAGACTCCAGCTGTGGCTGTGGTTTCTCTCAGAAACGGAGGGTGCCATCTGCTGTCTCTTGTAGGCAGCGCACGCATCCTGCAACTGCTGGATCATCCGGCCAGGTCTCGCTGGCGATGCAGGGACCAGGGCTTGGTCAGTAACGTTATCCTGGTAGCAAAGGGGCCTTTAAGGGATGCCATGGGTATAGGCTGTGATGAGCTTGGGCAGGTAAGGCTGTTTAACAGACCTGTGGCACACAAAATACTCCTCACTGTCCTCGTCATCTGTAAGGAAGCCACTGCCTTTCTGCCACCGAAAACCAGATGACGGTTACTTTGTGCCTTTCCAGCATAGGGTCTCCCGGCCTCGGATGGTCAAGCACTTGGATGACCCAGTCCTCCTCTGCTTTCTTATAGTCCCATAGGGTCTGGGCGTGGGCTGTCACTGATGCAGGCACGATGGGATTCTGCCACATGGAAGGTGTTCTCCTCCTGGGCGGCGGAGAGGTCACTTGTGCCACTGTGATCTCTTTGGGCCTCTCTGGTAGTTCGGGGTCGCTACCCCACACCATCTCTTCCCACTTTGGACGTAGTTGGTGCGCCATACTATCTTGTTCACCGCTGGCTTGAACTAGAGAGGAGGGCGGAGTAATGAGGAAGAAGTCTTCACTCCCTATACTTGCAAACAGAAAGTTCTCGGTGGGCCAGGCTGGTTTTTCACATTTCTGAGGGGGCGTATCTTCACTTTCCCGCTCTTGAGGGGGTGTATCGTCATTTTCCCGCTTCTGGGGGCCGGGGGCAAGAAGAATGCGTACATAGCGTTAGCGTACAAAATTTTAATAACATTTAATATTCGTACAAAGCGAATCTGAAAAAATCCGGATTCACTTCGGAGTAAGAAATAAGGAGAATTCGTAATGAATATACGAAGCGGCGAATAGATTCGCTCATCTCTAGTTCTTATAATAGGGTATTGATTGCAGATTGAGGACGGAAAATGTGTTTTTTTATTTTGGCACATGCTCGTAACTTAACGAAATGTAAAAATATGTATTGTACATACATACACTAGATTAATGCATATTAAACATATGTATATGCACATATACATACATATGCAGTATATATACACACTTATGGTTCTAACACAAATGCAGTACATACACATCACACATGCATACATACACAGATTTACATGGCATACACACTTATCAGCGCTGTACATACTGTAGCTGGAAACTCATTGTGGCAGCCAGAGCAGTGGATTAGTAGCCATGAGCATACTGAATTACTGATAGCTTCCTGGATTGCTCACCTGATGTCTGCTGACTTCCCCTTATCTCTGCCCCCAACCATTTTCTCTGAGCAACTGCTGACAGAAGTAAAAGCATAAGATCGAGGAGGGGTGCAGTAGCGAGAGCAAAGTGGAGAGCAGGGAAGACTGATGAATGAACACAACAGCAAGGAAAGTAAAAATTCTGTTCCTATGTGCCCCTCCACTGTACTGCCTAGCTCTGCACCAGGGCCACATGGGCCCTGCCTTCTCTCCTCCAACTAAGAAACAGAAAGAAAGGATTGCTTGAAATAATATGGTATATGAATAATTTCAATTCACTTGCTTGAATTCCCATTTGCATCAATAAGACGTAGGTGTCTTAAGTACAATGCTTTGTTCATCTTAACGAGTCATGTACATCATTTTGATAAATAATTTCCACAGACAAAAACAATATACAATCTAAAGGGACTAAAATGTGAAAAACAGTTGAATACAGTCTAATATTTCACATTCAGAAACCCTTTTTGCCATTCCCAAAAACGAGAAACATAATTAGTATTGGTGTGTCTGTAAAAACAAGATCTATTAACCCTTTCACTCCCGGAGGTTTTTTCGGTCATGCATTTTCGTTTTGCGCTCCCTGCCTTCAAACAGCCATAACTCTTTTATTTTTCTGTTCACATAGCTGTATGGGGGCTTGTTTTTTGCGGGACAAGTTGTACTTTCCAACGCCACCATTTAATATTGCATATGGTGTAGTGGGAAGCGGGAAAAAAATTCCAAACCGGGTGAAATTGCAAAGAAAACGCTATTCCGCTACAGTTCTACGGGTTTCTTATTTACAGCGTTCGATGTGCATTAAAACTGATCCGTTACTTTCATTCTACTGGTCAGTACGAATCCGGCAATACCTAATATGTATAGTTTTTCCTGCGTTTTCATAGTGATAAAATAATTAGAAAGTTGCCCCTTTTTTTTTTTTTTTCCTTGTCAAATCTTGACCCCTATAACTTTTTGGTATTTATGTGTGTGTATGACTTTTTGATCACTTTTTATTTAATTTTTTTTAGAAAAAAAAGCTACAAAAAACGGCAAATCGCCATTTGGACGCTTTTTTCCGCCACACAATTCACCGTATTGGAATTTTTTTTTTATATTTTAAAAGTACGGGCGTTTTCGGTCACAGTGATACCCATGATGTCTATATTTATTGTTATTTAGGTATTTATTTTTAATTATACGGAAAGGGGGGTGATTTGAACTTTTATATCTTTTTTATTTTTTATATATTTTTTAACATTTTTTTAATTTTTTTTTACTATTTGAAAGCTCATATATGGGCTTATATATTGTGGCTTTTTTTTTCTTTATGAGCAATCAGAGATTTTCTAGACTCAGAAATCCATGAATTGCTAATTTCTTATCCTGGCCTGCCATCTAGTGGCCAGAATAAGAATTGCACTTTGAAAACTAATCCTCACCAGCGAGGATTACAGTTTTCATATGGTGTACAGACACCCCGATTGGCCACACGGGGTGTCTGTACACCACCCGAAAGCGAATGCTTCCGGGTTCAGGCGCAACTAGATGCCGTGATCACGTGTGATCACGGCATCTAAACTCCCAGGAAGACGCCGCCGATGGCGGTAAGTAGCGGCAAGTCTCTGCTGTTAGAAACAGCAGAGACTTGCCGGCCATGACGCCCGCCGCACTTGCGAGCGGGCGCCATGTGCCCGCATCGCCCCAGCGCCGTACATGTACGGCGCTGGGAGTGTAAGGGTTAAATCATTCCTTTATTTAATCTGCATAGGGAGTGCCATAAAGAAAATGATTTTTAATATTTTAAAATCAGTAAAATATAACAAAACCATATAAATTTGGTATCTCTATAATCATACACCTAATCTAACATGAAACAAGCTACCATATGTCAATGTATATCACTGGAAATTTTTTGGACTATAAAAAGAATATAGTGTATAGTATAACCTCAAGTGTCCCCTGCTTCTTTCATTAAGGCTACATGCACACGACCGTATGTGTTTTGCGGTCCGCAAATTGCGGATCCGCAATAAAAACGGATGACATTCCGTATGGCATCCGTGTTTCCTTTTTTTTTTTTTGGATCTATTGTAACAATGCCTATCCTTGTCCGCAAAACGGACAAGAATAGGACATGTTCTATTTTTTTTGCGGGGCTACGGAACGGACATACTGTCTGCATTTTTTGCTGACCCATTGAAATGAACGGGCCCGCATCCTATCCGCAAAAAAAACGGACGCGAAAACAAAATACGTTCGTGTGCATGAGGCCTTAGGCTGTTGTTTTGTTTGGATTTTTTTTTAAATCTATGTATGTATATTTTTGATTGGATCAATAAAAGTTACATGCAGAGGTGTAACTAGAAAAGGCTGGAGCCCATAGCAAAATTTTGAACAAGGCGTTACCCACCTAAGTAACATTCCCACAACCCTCTTCTACAGCTACTGTAGTAAACACCCATACTCGCCATAGAGTCACCCACCTACTCAGTAGTTATGCTCCCTAGGTGCCCCCACACAGTAGAATGCCAGTTAGTGATCCCACACAGTAGTTATACCCCCTTTTTCACCCTACACAGTAGCATGCTCCCTTAGTGCCCCCTCCCGAGTAGTTTTGTCCCTTTGGTGCTCCCTCAGTAATTATGCCACCTTAGTGCCCCTTCACAATAAATTGGCCCCTTAGTGCCCCTTCACACTAGCATGCCCCCTTAGTGCCCTGACACAGTAGTGCTCCTTCTTAGTGTCCCCACAGAAGTGCTCCCCCTTAGTGCCTACACACAGTAATGCTTCCTCCCTAGTGCCTCCTGTCAATGCAATTTAGGATAAGTCCCAACTTGTCTGTGGTGTTCAAATTATGTTAAATTTCCCCCTTCATGGTAAAAGGGTGCGGCTGCAGCACAAGAAATGCACGTCCAGTCGTTTCATTGCTGATCATGCATATCTCTCCTGGTTACACCCAGAGAGCTAATTTTATTAGAAATACATGATGGTGTAATCACCCCCCCCTTTGTCATCAATTTTAATATATCCAATCACAATCATACAAGTATACATGTAACATCAAATCAAAGGAATGATGATGGTAGCCGCCCAATGCTAATGAGGACACGTACACATTACTTCATCTATCTGGGAAATTCCATATGCATACTTCAACTTCTGCTAAGTTCCTGTTTTCCTATAGACATATCAAGTGATTATGAGTCATTTTTATTTTTAAGCATACATGACATCTAATGGAGATTAGAGATTATAAGATATAAGAGATATGGATATAAGAAGATGGAGACCACCTGATAATGAAATACAACCCTAGCACAATTGTGTTCACCAACTAACTAAATTTCTTTAACACTCCTTCACAGTATTTTTTATACCTTAGTGCCTCCACACAGTAGTATTCCCCCTTAGCGCCCCCTTTCCATTACTGAAGCCCCTGTGGTGTTAATAAAATATAAAATAGTAGTACTCCTAACCCTGAGGCCCAGACCGTAATAGATGACAAACATATATTACCACATGAGCAACACTGCCACAGCAAGCGGCTATGGTGGTAGTTCCACCCCTGGTTACATGCTTAGCATTATTTTTGCACAGCATGATTTTGATTATTATAAAAACTTTAGTGTGCAAGTATATGTTTGGCATGAATTTTTTGTATTATTCTCTGCTGTAGTGTCCATTGATTGTTTTCATCTAAAGTGCATGCTTCTATAAAAAATATATAATAACACATCTAGAACTTAGAGTAGGATCAATAGGAGACTTGTGTATATTTTATAAACAATCTGTAGTCAATATATCTGACAGATGTAGTTTGAAGATATGACAAGTAGGTTTAATATTGTTTCCACAGTTGTCAAGTCTTGCAAGTAAGTGAAGGATCTTGTTGCAACAAAGAATAATCATAGCAAGAGTGAGCAGCATATAAAACATAACTCTTAGTTCAAACCTTGTTTTAATCCTTTAGTGTCTGGGTTGTTTTGGGCCTTAATGTCCTTTTTCTTTTTTCATCGTCACATTCCAAAAGCCATCATTGTTTCCATTGACATATGAGGGCTTGCCTTGTGGGATAGGTTGTATTTTTCAAAGGACCAGTTTTGAGATACGTATAATTTATTGATTAACTTTCATAAAATCTTAATGGGGAAATGAAAAAAAAAATCATCAATACTGCTATTGTTTTTTGCAATACAAATTTTTGCCATTCAGCATAAATAATGTTACTTTTGTTCTGTGGGAATGTATGAATATAGCAATACCAAATATGTATAAGTTTTTGCACTAAAATTTTGCACAGTAAAAGTCTGTGTAGCCTTGTTTTTTGTGGGATGAGTTGAAGGTTGAATTGGTACTGTTGGAGGGTATATAAAAACAACACTTTTATTGTGTTTTACGTGGGGGAACTGAACACAAAAGCAATCCTGGCACCTTTTTTCCTTTTTTTGGGTTAAAGAGGCTCTGTCACCTGTTTCAAGTATACCAATCTAGATATATAGTGAGGTAGGGCTCCAAACGCTGATCACAAACATACTTTCATTTCCCTTATTTTAGGTCCGATCACACTGTAAAATCCACTTTTAAAAATATGCTAATAAGCAAACGGTGAACTCTGTGGTGTGCTTATTGCTTCTGAACACCGCATCTCCAATGCCCTTCTGCCTGTTAGTGCCGCCCTGTATGTAATAAAACTTCCCCCCATTCATTTGATTGGTCTAGCACTGAGATCCAGGGCGTGTGCACTCCAACGAATGACAGCGCGTGCGCACTACGCTTGCACTGTGGATCATTGCAAGTCCAATTCCTCTAGTGTGCATGCGCCATCATACATTGGAGTGCACAGGCTCAGGATCTCAGCGCTAGGCCAGTGAGTCTAGTGCTGTCAATCAAATGAATGGGGGTTGTTTCTATTATATACTGGGCAGCACTAACAGGCAGGAGGGCACCGGATATGCGGTGATCAGGAGCAATAATCACGCCTCCGAGTGCTCCATTTGCTCATTAGCATAAGAGGATTTTACAGTGTGATCGGACTGAAATAAGGGAAATACAGGTATGTTTGTGATCAGCGTTTGGAGCCCTACCTCACTATATATCTAGCATGGTATACTTAAAACAGGTGACCATAGCCGGCGTTAGGGGGGCAAACTGGGCAATTGCCCAGAGGCCCGATCCTCTAAGGAGCTCCCTGCTTCAGTCAGCAGATCGCATCCTTTCCTGGGGCGGTCCTCATGTGAGCCAGTTTCTTTGTAGCGCTTGATGGTTTTTGCGACTGCACTTGGGGACACTTTCAAAGTTTTCCCAATTTTTCGGACTGACTGACCTTCATTTCTTAAAGTAATGATGGCCATTTGCTTTTCTTTACTTAGCTGCTTTTTTCTTGCCATAATACAAATTCTAACAGTCTATTCAGTAGGACTATCAGCTGTGTATCCACCTGACTTCTGCCCAACACAACTCATGGTCCCAACCCCATTTATAAGGCAAGAAATCCCACTTATTAAACCTGACAGGACACACCTGTGAAGTGAAAACCATTTCAGGTGACTACCTCTTGAAGCTCATCAAGAGAATGCCAAGAGTGTGCAAAGCAGTAATCAAAGCAAAAGGTGGCTACTTTGAAGAACCTAGAATATAAGACATATTTTCAGTTGTTTCACACTTTTTTGTTAAGTATTTAATTCCACATGTGTTAATTCATAGTTTTGATGCCTTCAGTGTGAATCTACAATTTTCATAGTCATGAAAATACAGAAAACTCTTTGAATGAGAAGGTGTGTCCAAACTTTTGGTCTGTACTCTATGTTTAAACAGTCGGGACTCCAGAGTGGGGAATTTCCTGGCTTAGGAGTCCCTGCTCTAACTCCATATATGGTTAAATATGTCTTATGAACATTAAAGGGGTATTCCCAAGCATTGTCACTTATGCTTGGGGACACCCTGTGTATATATATATAAGTCTAATTTATAATAGTATGGTAGATCAGGTTACACTCGTCCGTGGTAGTAGGGTAACAGGAGATGGATCCCACTCCAGATTATAGTTAAGAATTGAAACTCCTGTACACCAATAGATTGCTTTGATATAAAGCTTCTTTTTATTTGCGCTTTCACAAACAGACAGCTTCTTTTTTGAACATTTTCGTCTGTTATGCCTTTATCAATAAGCTGTAAGATTACATAAGTTATATATAAGTAATTGCAATCAAAAATTATATACAAAATGTCAAAGAGATAAGGTCAAATATATACATAGGTCCGCTTATCCCTTCTTAGGTCTGTGTTACGTATATACATTTAATAGGAGGAGCTAAATGCCATATCATACCTTAGTACAATTACAAAATACAACAGAGTTGCAAATAAGCAATGAATAATATTTGCAACTCTGTTGTATTTTGTAATTGTACTAAGGTATGATATGGCATTTAGCTCCTCCTATTAAATGTATATACGTAACACAGACCTAAGAAGGGATAAGCGGACCTATGTATATATTTGACCTTATCTCTGACATTTTGTATATAATTTTTGATTGCAATTACTTATATATAACTTATGTAATCTTACAGCTTATTGATAAAGGCATAACAGCCGAAAATGTTCAAAAAAGAAGCTGTCTATTTGTGAAAGGGCAAATAAAAAGAAGCTTTATATCAAAGCAATCTATTGGTGTACAGGAGTTTCAATTCTTAACTATAAGTCTAATTTAGACTCTATTTTTGAAATGTTTGTGTGGGATTTAAACTCACAACCATCTACATTAAAGACAGGAACCTTAACCACTGGCCTATAGAGCTCACTGCTAAGTCATTGCTGAAAAACCTCAGAGAAGTTTCTCTTGTATAATACAAGAGAAACTTGTATGAGGTTTTTAATACAAAAGAAACTTCTATGAGGTTTTTCAGCTCTGGCACAGAGTTCGAATGCCCAACAGTGAAAAGTTTATAGGCCTGCAGCAAGCTAAGCCTCATCAGGACTCACTTCATAAAAAAATATTATTTTTTCTTGTCATCACAATATTCTGACCCTCATAACTTTTTAATAGTTATGTCTACGGAGATGTGTGGGGGCTAATTTTTTACGGGACAATCTGTCATTTTTGACAATACCATTATGGGGTGTGTATAACTTCCTCACTTTTTATTCAATTTTCTTGGGAGATAAAATCATTAAAAGAATGCAAATCATCCATTTTTTTCTGTTATGCGATTCACCATATGGGCTAACTTATATTTTAATTGTATGGGTGTTTTCGCATGCAGCAATGTCCATAATGCTATTTTTGTTTCTTTTGTTTCTTTTTATTGTGGGGAATGGGGGTGATTTTAATTTTTTTTAGGTTTTCAAAACTTTATTTTTATTTTTTTATTTAAGTTTTTTTTTATTTAAGTTTATTTTTTTTTGTTAAGTCCCCCAAGTGGACCACAACAGTCATCACATGTAAATTACTCCATTAGGCTTCATTCACACGACCGTATTTTGTTTCCGTGTCCATTCCGTTTTTTTGAGGACCATATGCGGAACCATTCATTTCAATGGGTCCGTAAAAAAATGGTCGTGTGAATGAAGCCTTAGCCTGTATAGAAATCACTATATCACAGTTCAGTGCTGTCATCTAGTGGCCTGAACTGGGATATACTAACAATGAGCCTGGAAACCTAGTACAGGCTGCGGCTCATTTGGTGCTTTCCCCAATCTCTGCTGTGGTAAAGCGCGCCTGCAGAGGAATCTGGCGCTTCACTCTCAGCTGTGAGTGAGGGAAACTCATTGCTGTGAGGGGAGGGGGCATGTTGAGTATTCTGGCGCCATGAGGGTGCAGATCTGTGTGAGAAGCTTTATGAGGTGTCAGTCTGTCAGGGAGGGCCAGAATCGACAGAATGTAGCTGTGTTGTTAGAACATTATTACAAGATTTGGGGCCCCACTTTTCATTTTGCCCTGGACTACATTTTTGTAAAACCGACCCTGCAGCTGACAGAGCCTCTTTAAATAACATGAAGATTTTATAGTTTGGGTTATTGCCGATGAGATGATACCAATTATGTATACTGTTTTTTGACACAGTAAAGCATTTTTAATGTGGAAAAAGTATTACTTTTTACATTTTTAACTCTAGAATAGTTTTAAACATATTTTTTTTTAACTTTTCATTATAGTTCCACTAAACATACATCACATTTCTGGTGTAATACTATTACAGGGTGTTATACCTGTAAATACTGCACTGATAGTAAGTCTATTAGACTCTGCAAGGCCTAATAGGCTTCCATAGATGGGAGATCTGGAGGCCATTGTTAGGCCTCAGGCCTGCCATTACAAGCCATTAGTACTCTACAATCACCTTGCTGCTGGCCAATAAGAGAGACAGTACAATTGTCAAAATTATTCTAGGCCAAGCTAATGGTCTCAATCACTACTTCCCACCGTTCACTACTGCTGTCAGTAATTCGGTGAGTAGTGAGTGAGGGGAGCCCAGGCATCACTATCCAGGACTGGTAGCTTCACTGTAACATAGTAACATAGTTTATAAGGCCGAAAAAAGACATCTGTCCATCCAGTTCGGCCTGTTATCCTACAAGTTGATCCATCGGAAGGCATAAAACCCCTGTGAGGTAGAAGCCAATTTTCCCCACTTTAGGGGAAAAAATTCCTTCCCGACTCCAATCAGGCAATCAGAACTCCCTGGATCAACGACCCCTCTCTAGTAACTATAGCCTGTAATATTATTACCCTCCAGAAATACATCCGGGCCCCTCATGAACTCTTTTAGTGAACTTACCATCACCACCTCTTCAGGCAGAGAGTATCATAGTCTTACTGCTCTTACCGTAAAGAATCCTCTTCTATGTTTGTGTACAAACCTTCTTTCCTCCAGACACAGAGGATGTCCCCTCGTCACAGTCCTGGGGATAAATAGATCCATACTGACCCCTGATGTATTTATACATAGTTATTAGATCTCCCCTCAGTCATCTTTTTTGATGTAAATAATAGTGTTGATTGAGCACCGTGATGCTCGGGTGCTCTGGCTGAACACTAGGTGGTGCTCGAGTGCTCGGCCGAGCACCCGAGTATAATGGAAGTCAATGGGAGAACCCGAGCACTAAACCAGACACCCCCTGCTCTGAAGAGGAGAGGGTGTCTGGTTCATAGGGAAAGGTCAGAAAATGGTGGAAGCACCACTGAAATGGTTTGGGAACAGCAGGATGTCTGGATGTATCTTGGACTCCAAAGTCGCTGCTATTAATGATGTTGTCCGAGTATGACGCCACTTTTACAGAATGACAAGAATAACCCCCAAAACCGAAGATAACATTGATTTTAGAGGAAATATTGTTAGGAAACATATATTTACTTGTACATAAAGCGCAAGTGCTGCCAAAAATTACAAGGAAGAGGCACTCCGATACAACCAGTATATCACATAAAGGAGGCCCTCATTCACATTGTGGTACAATTGTTCATGTTGTGGGACTCCTACACTCATAAAGCCTATGCACAAAGTGAAAGGGCTGCCAAAAATTACAAGGAACAAGCACTCCAATACACAGATAATGTCGTCTTGATTAGCGTCAGAAAAAAATACACAGGATTTCAGGTATTTAGGATACATAAACGTTATAATGCACACGCAACACAGGTAATGTCGCCTTGATTAACGGCAGAAAAAATAGCAACGGATGTCAGGTATATAGGATACAGGTACGTTATAATGCAGACGCAACACAGATAATGTCGCCTTGATTAACGGCAGAAAAAATAGCAATGGCTGTCAGGTATATAGGATACAGGTACGTTATAATGCAGACGCAACACAGGTAATGTCGCCTTGATTAACGGCAGAAAAAATAGCAACGGATGTCAGGTATATAGGATACAGGTACGTTATAATGCAGACGCAACACAGGTAATGTCGCCTTGATTAATGGCAGAAAAAATAGCAATGGATGTCAGGTATATAGGATACAGGTACGTTATAATGCAGACGCAACACAGGTAATGTCGCCTTGATTAATGGCAGAAAAAATAGCAATGGATGTCAGGTATATAGGATACAGTCACGTTATAATGCAGACGCAACACAGATAATGTCGCCTTGATTTAAGGCAGAAAAAATAGCAACGGATGTCAGGTATATAGGATACAGTCACGTTATAATGCAGACGCAACACAGATAATGTCGCCTTGATGAACGGCAGAAAGAATAGCAACGGATGTCAGGTATATAGTGCACATGCTGCGCAGGTGGTGCTTAGGTCAGGCAACCTTGCGCAATTTTTGTCACCCCCCAAAAAAATATATATTGCAGCCAGATATAATAGCCCTTAAAAGGGCTTTTGGGTCTTTGAAACAGAAAAACTAGCCCTGCCTAGCGATTTTCTGTCCCTACACTATCTGTCCCTCCTTGCAGCAGCTCTCCCTGACTCGGTCTGAGCCGGGTCACAGGTCACCGGGTGCTATATAGCATTCCCGGCCAGCTAATTAGTGTAATGCCAGTAGCCAACATGGCTACTGGCATTATAGTGAATGCCAGTACCTCCCCGCATGCTAATTGGCTAATTAGCGTGCAGGGAGGGGACTCGAGCATGGCACTCAAGCACCCGAAGTGTTCGGCCAAACACCGTGTGGTCCCGAGCGCCGCCATGCTCGGACGACTATCGTATTCTGCCGAGCATGCTCGCTCATTTTCATTGAGGTACTCCAAGATAGCATCTCTTAGAAAACCTTAGTTTATCCACGACAGATGTTAAACTTAATGGCCTATAGTTTCCGGGCTCTGTTTTTGAACCCTTTTTGAATATTGGCACCACATTTGCTATGAGCCAATCCTGTGGAACACCCCCTGTCAGTATAGAGTCCTTAAATATCAGAAATAAGGGTCTGCCTATGACATTACTTAATTCTCTTAGGCTATGGGGGTGTATGCCATCCGGTCCTGGTGATTTGTCCATTTTAATCTTTTTAAGACGTCGCTGTACTTCTTCCTGGGTCAGGCAGGGCACTTTTAATGGGGAATTTACTTTTACATTCTGCATTTCATCTGACAGTTTATTTTCCTCAGTGAATACAGTGGAGAAAAAAATATTTAGTAGCTTTGCTTTATCCTCATTGCTCTCTGCAACTCCCCCCTCATTACGCTGTAAGGGGCCGACACCTTCAGGTTTACACTTTTTACCATTTATATACTTGAAGAACATTTTAGAGTTAGTTTTACTCTCTTTGGCGATTAATCTCTCGGTCTCTAGTTTGGCTGCTTTTATTTGTCTTTTACACATTCTATTTTTTCCTTATAGTTTTTCAATGCTTCCTCGGTCCCCTCCGGTTTTAGTGATTTGAATGCTTTCTTTTTGTCATTTATTGCTATTTTTACTGTCTTTTCACATTTTAATAGAGTGTCATGACCATTATGATATGAAAAGGCAGTGCAGTGATGGGAAGTGGTTAATAACCATACAGACCACAGAAAATCAAAATAGCAATAACTATTTTTTTAATTTGAAAAATATCAATACAAGGTTGGGAAGGCGCTCAATCCATTGTTATGACTATAGGATATGAATTGTTATAGCTATAGGATGCTAGTTAAAACATGGATTCTCCCACACATAAGGTGGATTTCTTGACTCCAGAGCTTAAATCTCCTCACCTATAGCACTGGTACCAGGAAATCCCTGCCATTGGTTCTGACCTACAGAGGGGTGCATTCCTAAGCAATCTTGGTCACTCGCCAGATATGGGATTTCTCTGGGAATGTACATGCGTCAATATAGTGCTACTGAAATCTATCCAGTAAGGCGGCATAGAGATCAGTTGTGCACGGTGTCTTCAGTCAAGGTGGCCGCAATGGGCTCTTCACAGTAAAATGGATAAGGTTAGTATTTTTTCTTTTAACTGATTAACCCCTGACAGCCCTCATTTATAATCCCAGATGCCGCAATCAGCGTTAAATGTGGTATTTGAGGGGTTCAGTGACGGGGAAGCGGCACAATGACCGTTCCCCTTCATTGCACCCGCTACATACAAAGAAATTTCTTTATGAAATTTGGCGAAGCTGCCTTATCCAATTTCCCATAACTTTGCTCATCTCTAGTTAGTAGTAATAAACTTTAATAATAATAAATAATAATATATGCATGGTGGCAATGTTTCAATAGATGGAGCATTAAAATGTTATGTGATTTTGAAACATTCTTCTGTTAACTCCCTGTTACTGCAATGCATGGAACCATAAAAGTAGGAGTTTGTCTTGCTGACTGTCAGGATGTATGTGGGCTGTGATTTGGCTGTTCTTACTTCAGTTGGATCACCCGTTTCTTGTTTACTAGCAGCTATGAAATGTACATTGGCTTAGCACTGCATGCTGTGTTCTGATAAACGCATAACTAACAACAGTGAAAAAAGCAGCGCTTTGCTGTTGTTCTATACTGTGGACACAATAGAGTATGTCTCTATTCTATTCTAGGTCATCATTTTTCTAGATATCAATCGGTATATTAGTTATATTAGTTCCTTTTAATAAAAGTTATATTATTTGACAGTGATCCATAAATTAGTCCAAATTAAGGAAAAGAAAAGGAAAGTCTTGGAGTTGAGTCAGTTAAGTGTTTCTACATGTTGGTAAAAAAATATTCATATTGTATGAATTCAAGTATTGTATTATGCTTGGCTATATAATTATTATACACAAAATGTATAAGCATCTAGACATTTGATTTACGACACTTTAATATATAATTCTGTGAAATATAATTATTACTCACATCTTCCCAAATTTATGCCTAAGGAATATGGAAGGCATCCAAAGAACAGAGAAAATTCAAATGAATAGATGTATACATGTGGTCTAAATCAAAATGAACTAATGAGGCAGAGAGAAAGGATTCAAAGATCTGTTTTACAAAAGATAAATGTTATTTTAGATATGCCAAATTAATTTGACATTAGAAAATGTCTTTAGAATTTCAAACTTGTTTTTTTTTCTAAGAACATTTGGCTTGATTTGGTTCTAATCCTGAGATTTTATATATTACTTTGAGTTGTGCCATTTGTTCTCATTTCACTGCTTTGTGACTAAAAGAGTATTCATTCTTTGATGCATGAATTACTTTAAACAATTGCTTTAGGATATTTATTACTGTGCATTGCATTAACTGTTTTAAGATATCTATGTATTATATGTAGAAATTGAGATATTTTTTATAACAGGCTATGACATGGTACTCTAGCAGAAGTCCAACTTATCCCAAGAGAACCAAGAACTTTTCTAACCCCTGGGCAATACATGGTATGATGCCTTATCCCATTTTTTTAAAAGAGAAAATGAAGAGCAGTACAGCCATGATATTGCCTACTATATAACTACATAAATACTACAAACATACACTGCCAAATAACAGTACCATACAGAATAATACTTTCATTTGGTAGCTACATAGTAGTGCCATACAGTAGACCATGTCCAAATAGCAGAACTACTGTACATATGGTAGTTCTGAAATTATACTATATAATGTTAAGTATGTATCAAATTATTGGTACAAAGCAGATTCTTTAACCAGGTTATTTTTTGTGGCTCAAGAATCTTGATGAGTGACAAACATACTTTATGTATTTTAGTTAGGGTCTTTTGGGTCATGTAGCACTGTAGTAAATGTGGTAAACGTGTTTTGAGCATTTTGAACTCTATAATTGTTATGAGCAACAGGGATTAACCCTGGTGCATCATGTTTGCCTATTTACTAGCATTATTGGGACAATTACCTCGCTCAGCCTCTTTAGTATTGGGTGGTGTTGTCGATTGCTTATCCTTTAAATGTTCAGAAATTTTTTGCTCTGGTTGTTTGGTATAGCATATTCTATGTGCATTTTGCTGATTCTTAGTATGTTTTTCTAGTCTAGTGTGTTGTATCTGTATGGGATCTGTAGTCCTACAGCCTTTCATTGATTTGCTTTAAAGTTTGACTGTTGCTGGGTTGTTGACTTGTCTGTCTTGCTGCATTGTGTTCAGTACATTATTGTCTGCCACTTGCTATATGTGCATCATATATTTTGTGGCTGTCTGGTTGTTATGCAATATAGCCCTGCTGTAAGGCTACATGCACACGACCATATGTGTTTTGCGGTCCGCAAATTGCGGATCTGCAAAAAAACGGACGATGTTCCGTATGGCATCCGTGTTTCCGTTTTTTTGCGGATCCATTGTAACAATGCCTATCCTTGTCCGCAAAACGGACAAGAATAGGACATGTTCTATTTTTTTGCGGGGCTACGGAACGGACATACTGATGTGGATAACACACGGTGTGCTGTCCGCATTTTTTGCTGACGCATTGAAATGAATGGGTCCCCATCCTAACCCCCCAAAAAACGGAACGGACACGGAAACAGAATACGTTCGTGTGCATGAGGCCTAACTCTGAGTACCAAAAGCCACTGTTAGTACTTGGGAAAGGTGAATGCTGTAGGTGAAGTCCAGGTTTCTGGTCTTGTGAACAACTGGTGTCCTTACAATAATGTAGAATATGCAAAGTATAGAATGGATACTTTGGAAATGTCATACAGTACAGTCAGTAAATGACTGAGAATGCTATTCAAAAGAAATGAAAACGACTTGTTTGTAATTTTGTGAATACAGTGGTCCCTCAAGTTACAATATTAATTGGTTCCAGGATGACCATTGTATGTTCAAACCATTGTAAGTTGAGTAATTGGTTCCAAAGCCCCAAAATGTCATCTAAAATAAGAGAAAATGAAGATTTAAGAAAAAGAAGCAGATAACTAAGCCATATAAAACAAGTCCTTACATATAACAGTCAGGAATAGCTGCTAACTAGCAACTAATACAGCTACGGTATTTTACCAGAGAAGTGGCCTTGGTTGGTTGGATCTGGGTCTGAGGCATTGTATGTTGAGTCTAGTTTCAACTTACGATGGTTCAGAAAAGACCATTGTGTGTTGAAAGTATTGTATCCTGAGGCCATTGTATCCTGAGGGATCACTGTATAGCTATACTAACTACTGACTATTAGAGATCAAAGTTTTGAGAAATTTGATTCAGCAATTTCGCCGGTTAGTTCTGAATTAATTCATCACAAATTACTATAAATCAGGTGTACCTATTCCTTAGGATACAGCCACACGGAGTGGCCATGCTGCAAGCGGGTTGTGGCCATGCTGCGGTGAATTAGCCCGCAGCTGCCTTTAATTTAATAATGAAGACTGCACTGTATTGTCCTTCTTTATTCTTAATGGCCGCACAACACCTTTAAACAGGGGCTGTTGCTGGTATGGGGTTTGGCTGGTTAAGTGGGAGCACAATATGCATATTATTGCTTTTCTTGCCTGCAATCTCCTGCAAGTTGTTTGACAGTAAAAACCGAATATTAATTATCTCTGGCACACCTACTTCTCCAACCCCAGCGCTCTCCTGCCCTACAGGTGGCAGCCCTTCTTCTGCCATCTGCCTTTCCTCCTTTTTCACATCATCTAATATTGATGAGAATATGTCATCTGGAACATCCAGCACCTCCTCTCTCTGCATCTAGCTGACTTTTCTAAAGCCAGCAAAAGATGAGGATTGTCATTATTAAGACCTGGCCACCCTATGAGCGCCTGCCACGTCTTTCCCTATGCTCAGCTCACAACACAATGGCAGAGACTGTGCAGGATCAGGGTTTTTTAGGGCTGTGACATCACACGGGATGGCTATCTGTGGATTGGCTGGCTGCATGGCATTATGGGTGATCTTGCATTCCCGGGCTTTTTACTTTCACTTTGTAATACATGCAATCGACATTTTAGGAAAAACTGATTCATTGCCACAAAGCATGAGGAAAATTGGATTTGTTGTTAATCAAAGTTTTTTTGTTTTAAGATATTGCTGGACATCAACAGACCATTTTGACACTGTGTGAACATGATCCAGATAGTTTCATCAGAGGTCACACGATTTCATAGCAAAAAATAACAGATGTTGAAAATACATCAATAAATAAATATATTAATTTCTTAACCGCTTCCTTACCATAAACACTTACCGGAGTCTTTATCCCCCTTCCTTACCACGCCAATTTTTCAGGTGTAGCAATGGGCCTATCTAACTGCAAATAACTGATTAATTTCTGATCCATCCTATATGTATTTGATATTATTTTTCACCTTACAACTTTCTTTTGTGCCATTAGATAATGGATATGATATATATATATATATATATATATATATATATATATATATATATATATATATATATTAAATTTATTTTTTTAAGAGAAAATATTTTTCCTTTCTCATCAAATTTTTTTCCAACTCTTACAAAAGGTTTAAAAACAAAACATTTCTAAAACCATAGCCGAACGCTTGTACCCTGAAAATGGACGCTATTTATGTTTTTGTTTTCTTTTGCTTGTTATTAACGAAAAAGGTCTGCTGTACTACTCCTAGTACTAGTAACTTTTTATTTTTTTATTTTCTGTATTTAACTTTTTACAATTATTTTTACATTTTTTTTTTTTTTTTACTTTTTATTTACTTATTTTTTTTAAGTAAATTAAACCCTTCCTGCCACAGACAAGGCAGGAAGAGGTTAATTCCCAGTCTACAATTTGATAGATGCTTGTAGCACAGAGCTACAATTGTCTATTACTACCTGACCGCTCCCACTGGTCACTGCACTTGTCTAATGACAGTAGTAGTTTTCTGGTATTAAAATACCCTGAGTATAGATCATTATTATCAGATCAATGCTAGTATGACTCTCAGAAATGCTGTCAATCAGTTGTTTAATGAGATTGTGGTGCCTAGATGAGCGCCACAGCATCTTCCTAGATCTATGACATTATGTCCATTGGTCACATCGCCTTTGTGCAGCTCTTTCCCTTTATGTGAATGGAACTGAGCTGCAATACCAAGCATATCTGCTATACAAGGTCTTGTGCTTAATATGAAGAGGCTGAAAGGCTCTGGTCCCTTCAAACAGCTGATTGTGAGGTTGGCAGGACTTGTATCCCCACCTATCAGATATTGATGACCTATTAAAAACAGATCATTGGTATTTAAATATCAGAAACCTCTTTTAAACATATATTGGAGTGCACTGTTTTTTAGAAGTATATCCCCCAGGAGCACACTGAATTTTTTTGTTTGGTCATATTGGTAATATTAATTCTTTGGCCATCAAAATGTTGTGAAGTGTATTATGTAGCCATTGTTCTTTAAGAAAGCCCATTCGTGGGAAAACACTAGAAAGTTTGGACAACCTTTGCTTAGCTATATGGTAGACCTGAGCTCCGTCACCTGCAGAGTTGGAAATAATATAGTGAGTCCTAGTAAGTATGAAGCTTGAACAGAGCTGTAGAGTATATAAATAATGCATTAAACAAAACAGAATTCAAAGAACCAAAGAAGTAAGAACTTAATAAATTGTATATTTCATATACAGATTTCTTTTCACAAAATATATGATAATGTTTTATAATGGCTTTTTATTCTCATTGTATACAATTTCTATTAGTTTCATTCATTAGCCAACAATGGCTTTTAATTCTTTCTTGCTGAGATTCCTAACACAAGGTTATAAACCACACACATCAATATGTTATCTTAGCAGGTTTAAATTCTCTATTCTCCTAGGAATTATTCAATTTTCAATTAATATACTAAGTAATATCAATACGTGTTATGCTTATTTCATACAGAATTGCAGAAATGATTAGACATTTGAATTGAAGATATTGTAGATGAGAAGTTTGTGCCCAGCTAGTAGGCTAAGTAGGCCATTTTTTAAAGTAGAGCTTTTAGAATGCATACGTACTGTAGGTTCGCTGACTTCTTAGTATGTGTGTGTCTGTATATATATATATATATATATATATATATATATTCAAAAAGGGCAGCACTCTGGAAACAAAGATGAAAAAAATTGTATCCTTTATTCACCCACTTGGTAACAGCAATATTTCAGCTCAACAATGGGTACCACATTTTCTTCATCTTTTTTTTTTTTTCCAGAGTGCTGCCCCTTTTGGAATTTTGGGTAACTACCTATTCCCTTTGGGCTTGCACACACCTTTTGGAAGTTTTCTTGTCAATGTTGCCAGTGCTGCAGTAATTGGGTCCATGTCTGCACAAAAATGGACAAAATGACGATTTTCAGCGTTTTATAATGTCACGCTCCGGTGTGGGGGGAATATTCCACACCAAGCGCAGGAGGAAGAGGGGGGAAAGGAAATGAGATTAGGCCTGGAAACTAGTGAAGGCAGATGGACACCTCCTAGGGAAACCCTGATTCCAGTCCTGGCTAACTACCATTATGAACAGGCCTTGAAAGTAGGTGAGTTCATACGCTGGAAACCTGTGACCCTAACTGTCTCTAAAGGACCCTGAAGCCAGTGACTCGAATGAGACAAACTGTGAGGCACAAACTACAGACACCACAGAAAGTATAAACCGCACAGCATGGTGGGAGAAGCAACACTAAATAGACAAAGATAATTGATAAGACACCTACACCTGAAGGGGGAGGGTGTGGTGAATGCCAGCAACAGCAAAACAACCAAGGGAGAACCTGTCAGATTAACCCATGGGTTGCCAATCTGACAGACCTCCTGATACCTGTCGCAGGAATGTCCATGACAGTACCCTCCCTTCTACGGGTGGCCTCCGGACACCCAGGGCCAACTTTATCCGGAAGAGACTGGTGAAAATCTTTCACCAAACGACTGGCATTCACATCAGATGCCGGTACCCATGTCCTCTCCTCTGGTCCATAACCCTTCCAGTGAACAAGATATTGAAGATTCCTATGGAGAACTCGAGGGTCAATAAGCTTAGTGATCTGGAATTCCAAACTGCCGTCCACGATGACAGGCGCAGGTGGCAAAGGAGATGGCTTCAATGGTTCAACATATCTCTTCAACAAAGATCTGTGAACCACATTATGAATTTTCAGGGCCTGAGGAATTTCAAGACGAAATGCTACAGGATTAATGATGGCAGTGATCTAATATGGACCAATGAATCTTGGACCCAACTTCCAAGATGGAACTTTCAACTTAATGTTTCTTGTGGACAGCCACACAGAATCACCCACTCTTATGTCCGGACCATTCATATGTTTCCTGTCAGCCACACGTTTGTATTTGTCATATTTATTTGTCATATTTATCAAGTTATTTTGAATTTTCCGCCATATAGATGACAATGATGACGAAAAACGTTCTTCCTCAGGGATACCAGAAGTATCTGAACCAGAAAATGTGCCAAACTGCGGGTGAAACCCATATGCCCCAAAAAACGGCAACTACGATTGTTTATGGCAAACTCCGCCAGAGACAAAAACGAGGACCACTCCTCCTGATTCTCAGAGACAAAACATCTCAAGTAACTCTCCAGACTCATTAGTACGCTCTGTCTGTCCGTTCGACTGAGGATGAAAAGCCGAAGAAAAGGACAGTTGTACCCCCAGACGAGTATGGAACGCCCTCCAGAATCTGGAAGTCCCAGGATCCGAGACCACGTCAGTGGGAATGCCATGGAGTTTCACAATATTGTCAACAAACACTTGTGCAAGTGTTTTAGCATTAGGTAGGCCAGGTAATGCAATAAAGTGCGACATTTTACTAAAACGATCAACTACCACTGGAATAACTGTCTTTCCAGACAAATTAGGAAGGTCAGTGATAAAGTCCATAGACAAGTGAGTCCATGATCTGGACGGGATGGGCAATGGAAGTAGGGGTCCAGAAGGTCGAGTATGTGTCACCTTAGCGCGTGCACCGAAACTGCAGGCCAACACATAGTCCTCAACACACTAACGCAGGCCTGGCCACCAGAATCTACGAGAGATGAGTTTGACAGTGGATTTACTCCCAGGGTGTCCCACAAGCACCGTACAGTGATGTTCCTCAAACACCTTATGATGCAATTCAGATGAAACAAACAAACAATTTCCCAGGGGGGCAAGACTCCGGTCCGTCTCCCTGGGCCTCAAACACCTTGGCCTCAAGATCAGGGTAAAGAGCAGATATCACCACCCCTTCAGACAGTATAGAGCTCGGATCTTCAAAATCACCACCTCCGGGAAAACTACGTGACAAGGCATCCGCCTTGACATTCTTAATCCCAGGACGATACGTGACAATGAAGTTGAATTTGGTGAAGAACAAATACCATCTGGCCTGCCTCGGGTTAAGTCGTTTCGCTGACTCAAGGTAAGCCAGGTTTTTGTGATCTGTGAATACCGTGATTGGGTGAATCGCACCTTGCAACCAATGACGCCATTCCTCAAAAGCCAACTTAATGGCCAGTAACTCTGTTACCCACATCGTAATTTCTCTCTGCAGCAGAGAGTTTTTTTGAGAAAAAGGCACATGGGTGGCATTTCAAAGGAAAATACATACAATGCAACCGCAGACCGCTAACCAGATAAAGCAGACTTGGCTTCCAAATAATCAGGGTGTGTTTGTTCCACATGCATGCTGTATCCACTCTGCCCCTTGACACCCCCTGATTATTTGGAAGCCAAGTCTGGCACTTAACAGGTAGGAAACAGTGTTAGGTTCCCATTCTGCAGAGATCACCTTGATGATTCGGTGAATGGGCTCAGATAATTTTGTACAAAATATATTTGCCAAGAATCTCTAATTTATTAAACAAGCATAGCATGAGCTTCATAGTACTCTATATCACTATGGCATTTTGTGCTTTATTTGGTTAGCGGTGTGCGGTTGCATTGTATGTATTTTCCTTTGACATGTACCGTATTTTTCGCCCTATAAGACGCACCGGCCCATAAGACGCACCTAGGTTTTAGTGTAGGAAAATAAGAAAAAAATATTTTTCATCAGATCCTCTTATCAGACTGCCCATAAATTTAAGGACATCACATCAGACCCCCATATCAGCCCCCTGTGCCCCCATACCATCTCACTGTGCTCCCACCAGACCTCAGATCAGCAGAATGTGCCCCCATCAGACCTCAGATCAGCAGAATGTGCCCCCATCAGACCTCAGATCAGCAGAATGTGCCCCCATCAGACCTCAGATCAGCAGAATGTGCCCCCATCAGACCTCGGATCAGCAGAATGTGCCCCCATCATACCTCAAATCAGCAGAATGTGCCCCCATCAGACCTCAGAGCAACAGTATGCGCCCCCATCAGACCTCAGATCAGCAGAATGTGCCCCCATCAGACCTCAGATCAGCAGAATGTGCCCCCATCATACCTCAAATCAGCAGAATGTGCCCCCATCAGACCTCAGAGCAACAGTATGTGCCCCCATCAGACCTCACATCAGCAGAATGTGCCCCCATCAGACCTCATATCAGCAGAATGTGCCCCCATCAGACCTCAGATCAGCAGAATGTGCCCCATCAGACCTCAGATTAGCGTTTTGTGCCCCTTCACGCCTCAGATCAACGTCTTGTGCCCCTATCAGACCTCAGATCAGCCCACCCAGCCACTTAAAGACCATACTTACCTGTTCTGCGCTGCCGCGTCAAGTCATAGTGTGTGCCGGCAGGGAAGAGAGAGGAGCGCGGAGCGTGGGACCGGACGGCAGCGGCAGCGCAGAACAGGTAAGTATGGTCTTTAAGTGGCTGGGTGGGCTGATCTGAGGTCTGATGGGGGTCCCTACGTACAAGTGAGCGCTTCCTTATGGAAGCGCTCACTTGTATTCGCCCTATAAGACGCACCGCATTTTTCCCCCTACTTTTGGGGGAAAAAAAGTGCGTCTTATAGGGCGAAAAATACGGTATTTAGCCATAGCAACCAGCACCTGCGCTCTGGGATGTGCTGACTGAAATTTCTCTTTTTTTCTTTGTAAGTTTGTACATGGGCGGCATTCACCTGGTGACGGACCCTGTGACAAAACTGCTCCTACCCCCACCCCGGATGCATCAACCTACACAATGAAAGGTTGTGACACATCTGGCTGTGCCAAAATAGGGGCAGAATAAAAGCACTCCTTCACAGCGGAGAAGGCTCGCAACGATGCATCAGACCACACTGAGACATCCGTCCCTTTTTTAGTCATGTCAGTTAAAGAGGTTGTCCGGTCCCAAAATCAAAATTCTTTTTCTGTGCTCCTAACACCCCTCACCATCCATACATATGCCCCCAGTACCTGTTTTTCATATCTGAGGTTTCCTTCTCCCCTGGAAGACATCACATTATCCTCACAGATCTGTTTGCTTTCTCCCCTTCCTGTTTTGTTGAATACATAACTTTATTGATACACAAAGCTGGCTGCACTGCACAGAGATGAGTCACAGGCTGGACACGCCCCCCACACTGCTCTGTGTGCAGCAGCCACACCCACTATAACTCCTGTGTCCAGGTCACTACTCCAGGGATCAGCAACCCTTGGCACTGCAGCTGCTGTGAAACTACAATTCCCAGCATGCTCTATTCATTTCTATGGGAGTTCAGAGAATGGCAGAGTAGGTATGCATGCTGGGAGTTGTAGTTTCACAATGGCTGGAGTGCTGGAGGTTTCTGATCCCTGCAATACACACAAACATGAGTCTACTTCTCAGTGTCTAAATCCCATCACTGACCGTCTACAGGCCTAATAGTGTCATCTACAGATCCTCCATAACAGTGTCATCCACAGTGCTCGCATAACAGTGACATCCACAAGCCCCAATAACAGTAACATCCACAAGCCCCAATAACAGTGACATCCACAGCACCCCCATAACAGTGGCATCCACAGATGCCCCAGAACAGTGTCATCCACAGATCCTCCATAACAGTGTCATCCACAGCAACCCCATAAATGTGACATTCACAGTGCCCCCATAACAGTTATATTCACAGATCTCACATAAGGGTACATTCACACGACCGTAGTTTTGGGTCCGCATCCGTTCTGCAATTTTGCGGAATGGGTGCGGACCTATTCATTTCAATGGGGCCGCAAAAGATGCGGACAGCACACCTTGAAAAAATATAGAGCATGTCTTATCCTTGTCCGCAAGCACAGAAAGGATAGGAATTCTCTATATAGCACTGGCCATTTGCGGTGCGCAAATTGCGGAACGCACATGGCCGGTATCCGTGTTTTGCGGATCCGCAATTTGTGGACCGCAAAACACTTATGTTCGTGTGAATGCACCCTAAGGGCTTGTTCACACGACCGTATGCAAAAAACGGATCCACAAAAAATACGGATGACATCTGTGTGCATTCCGTATTTTGTGGGATGGAACAGCTGGCCCCTCATAGAACAGTACTATCCTTGTCCGTGATACGGACAATAATAGGACAAGACTCATAATCTTGCGGAACGGAAATACGGACATACGGAAACGGAATGCACACAGAAGACCTTCCGTTTTTTTGCTGACCCATTGAAATGAATGGTTCCGTATACGGTCCGCAAAAAAACGGAACAGACACGGAAAGAAAAATACGGTCGTGTGAACGAGCCCTAACAGTGAGATCCACAAGCCCCAATAACAGTGATATCCACAGCGCCCCCATAGAGGTGACATCAATAGGGACTATTTTGTGTCACATTGTCTTATTTAATATATTATAATAAAAAAAAAAAAAAAATCTGGACAGTGACTTTAACCCACAAACAGCTATGTAATAAACCATTGCTCTAACCACTGTGCTATATAGTCCAACACTCCTTATGTTACACACTCACACTTCTACAATACATAAACTGATATGGACACCATCCCAAGGCTTTTAAACAAAGAATTAGCCAATCTATTCAGTAATGAGCTTCATAGCTTAGTTGTTAGAGTGTTGGTTTTTAGTACAGGAGGTAGTGAGTTCAAGTCCCCTTTAATTTTTTTTTATTTTTTACCCAATAAAAAAATAACACACAAGGGTGTCACTAAGCACTTTTATTGTGCTTGCAGACACCACTGTGTTTTTAAATTCCTCTTGACAGGCACTGTATAAACATAGCCATATAGAGTCCAGCAGGACTCCCAGGCATCGGCACTGTACTGTACGAACAGTGAGGTGAGCTGTCTGCTCAGACACTCTGCTCACTGTAGAGGCCCTGACACTGGCTCAGTGCTATGATAGCACTGAGCATGCGTCAGGAGTACAAGCCTCCCCGCCCCCAGGGGATGACGTTCTGTCTACTGCTGCAGTAGCAGCAGCAGCAGCAGGAAGAGAAGAAGACGGGAACTGCCAGAAGAAGAGAAAACTGGTGAAGTGGAGTCATGTGACCAGACCCTGGAGCCAGAAAGCAGCTGGGTGGAGGAGGGTGAGTATGTGCCTGAAGTGCTTCTTTCCACAGGTTAGTTTAAAGGGACAAATAACAAGGTTTGCCTGGAGAACCCCTTTAAGGGTTTAACTATTGTCGAATAGTTCTTAATAAATTTTCGGGAATAGTTAGTGAACCCCACAAACCGCATAAAAGCCTTCAAATTTTCAGGTCGATCCCAGTCCAAAACAGCACAGACTTTCTCTGGATCCATACGAAAACCTGAAGATGACAGCAGGTATCCTAAGAATTGCACCTTGTGTACAGCAAAAACACATTTCTCTAATTTTCCATACAATTTGTTAAGATCTCTTAAGATCTGCAACACCTGTCTAACATGATCCTGATGTTTCACGATATCTGGAGAATAAATTAGTATGTCATCCAAATACATGACTACAAACCTCCCCACAAGATGATGAAAAATGTAATTAACAAAACGCTGGAAGACAGCAGGAGCATTGGTCAAAACAAAAGGCATGACCAGGTTCTCAAAGTGGCCCTCAGGAGTGTTAAAAGCCGTCTTCCATTCATCCCCTTCCTTGATCCTGACCAGATTATATGCCCCCCTTAAGTCCAACTTGGAGAACACCTTGGCATCGACAATCTGGTTAAACAAATCAGGAATCAAAGGAAGGGGGTAAGGATCATGGACAGAAATCCGATTGAGTTCACGGAAATCCAGACACGGCCTAAGAGTTCCGTCCTTTTTCTTTACAAAGAAAAACCCAGCTGCCACTGGAGGTTTGGAAGGTCTTATGTGTCCTTTAGCCAAACTCTTAGCAATATAATCTTTCATGGCCGTTCTCTCAGGTCCAGAAAGGTTATACAGCCTAGATTTGGGCAATTTTGCTCCGGTGATAAGATTGATAGGACAATCGTATTCCCGATGAGGGGTTAAATCCTGACATCCACCTTCAGAAAATACATCAGAGAAATCAGATATAAAAGAGGGTAATATCTTAGTGGTTAAAGCAGAAAAAGATGTTTAAGACAATTGTCAACGTAATAATCACCCAATCATGCCAATCGATGGTTGGATTGTGTTTGCATAACCATGGTAAACCCAGCACCATAAGAGCAGGAAGACCTTTCAACACAAAACACGAAATGAGTTCCTGATGAAATTCACCCACTCTTAATCTGATATCTTGCACCATCTGAGACCAACACTTCTGAGATAGAGGTGCAGAATCAATAGCAAACACAGAAATCTTCTTCTCCAATGCACTCAGAGACAATCCATGCATACAGACAAATTGAGCATCGATCAGGTTCACCCCTGCCCCTCTGTTGATAGACATCTCAATTCTCACAACCTTTGACTCTAGCGTCACCTCGGCAGTCAGGAGAAAACGGGTACTACAGGATGAAGACAAATGCACATTTTCTGTCTCGCCACCCACCCCTCCAAAAGTGAGATGGGAATTAAACGCCCCCTTTCCTTTTTTCTCTTTTAGAGACTGAATGCATGTACATGTGTTGATAAAGTGTCCTTTCTGTCTTCAGAAAAAACACACTCCCTTTTTATTCCCAGAATGCTTAAAAGTGGAAGCAGGAGCAGCTCCCCCTAACTGCATGGGTTTGTCCCCAGACATCAACCCAGGAGTATTTTCACCCAAAGTGTCATAAGAAGACAATACTCTATGTGATAGTACGTCCTGAGAGCGGGAGCCCCTAGGTCTCTCTCTCAAGCGTCTATCCATGCATACAGCAAGAGTCATAGCGGCTTCCAAAGACACCGGAGTTTCATGAAAGGCCAAAGTGTCCTTCAGCCTTTCAGATAAATCCTTGACAAAACTGACTACGGAGAGCCAGATCGTTCCATTCGGTATCTGTAGCCCACCTCCGAAACTCAGAGCAATAGATTTCAACAGAGCGCTCACCCTGACAGGTCACGTAGCTTGGTCTTGGCCAGGGAGATGCGAACCAGGTCATCATAGATAAGCCCCAATGCCTTGAAAAATTCATCTACCGACTGGGGAAACTGCGATCCGGTCGGCAGAGAAAAGGCCCATGACTGCACATCCCCCTTGAGCAACGAGATCATCACACAAACTCTCTGTTCCTCATTACCAGAAGAATGTGGACACAGCCTAAAGTACAATTTACACGCCTCCCTGAACAAAATGAAGTTATCACGTCCCCCAGAGAATCTATCAGGGAGAGCAACTTTAGGCTCCAGACAGGCCTGGCAACCACCACTCCCGGGACTAACAGCCTGTGGTCTCTGAATCTGGGTGACGGTCGTGCGGAGGTCAGCTACCTCCAAAGAGAGACCCTGTAGCTGTCCTGTCAGTGCAGTAATTGGGTCCATGTCTGCACAAAAATGGACAAAATGACGATTTTCGGCGGTTTATAATGTCACGCTCCGGTGTGGGGGGAATATTCCACACCAAGCGCAGGAGGAAAAGGGGGGAAAGGAAATGGGATTAGGCCTGGAAACTAGTGAAGGCAGATGGACACCTCCTAGGGAAACCCTGATTCCAGTCCTGACTAACTACCAGTATGAACAGGCCTTGAATGAAGGCGAGTTCATACACTGGAAACCTGGGACCCTAACTGTCCCTGAAGGACCCTGAAGACAGTGACTGGAATGAGATAAACTGTTCCTCCACCAACCTGGACGAACAGTAGTCTCCCCTCAGGCACAAACACCAAAACACAGAGAAGGAATACACAAATAAACGAAAGGGAAAGAGGACACTTAACTTTCCTGAAGCAAATGACAGCAACGGAATCTCCACAGAGAGTCACACACCAGCAAACCGCAGACACCACAGAAAGTATAAACCGCACAGCATGGTGGGAGAAGCAACACTTAAAAGACAAAGATAATTGATAAGACACCTACACCTGAAGGGGGAGGGTGTGGTGAATGCCAGCAACAACAAAACAACCAAACAGGAACCTGTCAGATTAACCCATGGGTTGCCAATCTGACAGACCTCCTGATACCTGTTGCAGGAATGTCCGTGACAACAGTATTATGCATAAGTTTTATGCATGCATGAAAAAATGCTACCAAGTAAGAAGGCTTTAAAAAATAGAAGTGTTAGTTGTGAGTGAACAAATGATAAATCTATATCAAATCAATTTGTTGTGACCACTTTCAATTCTTCTAGGTAACCTTGTACACAGTTTTTGAAGGTGTTTGGCAAGGAGGTTGTTCCAGACTTCTTTTGTGGATGTAGGCTTGCTCAAATCCTCAAATGCAACAAACTTGATGATCTTGAGATCAAGGCTCTGTAGAGGCGTAGACTACCAGAGATGTGAATAATTTATTAAGAGGCATCTGCCTCTTAATAAATCAGGCACATTTTACTCCGTGCAGAGGGATCAAGACTGACATATGGGAATGCCAGTCTTAATAAATATCTCCCAATGTTCTTTGGACAGACAAGATCAGAGTAGAGATGTTTGAGCATAATGCACAGCACCACATTTGGCAAAAAAAAACAAAACACATCATATCAACAGAAACACTTCTTACCAAATGTCAAGCATGGTGGTAGAGGGGTGATGATTTGGGTTTCTTTGCAGTCATAGGATCTTGCACTCATTGAGTCTACCATGAACTCCTCTGTATATCAATACTTGCTAAAAGTCAGCATAGATCTGCGCTACAATTTACACCACTTTTTACTATTATAGTAAATTTCTCAAACTACAAGTGGCACCCAGTCTCTTATGATAAGCTCCACACACTTTCTAATAATGGCAAGATTGGTGTAAAATTGAAAAAGGGCAAACATTTTTGCATAAAACTGGCAACTTTTACACACCAGTAAACTGGTAAAAGTCTCATAAATTCCCACAATAAAGTGAAAAGCATGTACAGGCATGAAGATAGCATAGCTGCATATCATTTTTCAGTATTGTGTGTAATACTTATGCTTTTAGGGTCTTGATAAATCAATAATAGACATCATGGTTATGCACCCCTAAGGACAGGTAAAATCATGTCAGATTATGATTTATTTTTATTATGTATAGTATTTATCCCAAATATATTGATTTTCAAAGCAGAAACAAAACCCCAGGTATCTAACAACACATAAAACCTGTCAAAAGCCTGTAATCAGGATCCGAAACATAAAACCACCTGTTCAAATATGTTAGATTTGTTTAGCATAAAAAAGTTTATACTACAGACTGATATGTTATAGCTTTACTGCAGACAAGCTGTTCATCCTTTCTTCTGCTGTCAGCATAGTATGAATCCATCTTCATACTGAACATACTGGTTGCTATGGATACACTGCCTAGCAACCACGATATTTGCCATATGGTTTGTCATATTGTGCATCCCTAACACTAAACTCAGAGTAGAAACAGGACAAGAAGACTTGGAGAGGCATACAGTACTGTCCCTATCCAGGATTTTATTATTGATGGCTTATCTTAAGGATAGACCATCGATATCTGATCTGCAGAGGTCCAACACCCTACCATCCAGATGTTTTGAGGTAGTTTTAATACCGGAAGTTAGCAGAACTAAACAGTTCTGTCCATTGTGTGTTGATGGAGCTGCAGCTCTGTTCCCATTCACTTCAATGGGAGCAGCTTTCTGGTAACCTGCTCTGCCCACTACACAATTGACAGAACTGTGTAGTCCTCCAAATTCTGGCAGAAAGCCTATTCTCATCAATATCTGATGGACAGGTGTCAGACGCCCTAATCACCAGTGATCAGCTGTTGGGCAGTAACTTTGGTGCTGGAAATTAGTCCAGAAACTACACAACTCTGCCCAGTGTGTACTGGATACAGCAGGAAACTGGATTGTTGCTCCTTTTCACTTAAATCCTGAGCATAGGCTATTAATGTTAAAATCCTGTAACACAGTAAAAGCAACACCCCCCCCTAAAAAAAAATGGTGCAATTGTGTTTTTTTTAACTACCTCCAGGCCATTTACCCCCCTTCCTGACCAAGCCTAATTTTGCAAGTCTGACATGTGTCAGTGGTAATAACTTTGGAATGCTTTTACTTATCCAAGCCATTCTGAGAATGTTTTCTGGTGACAATATGTTTTACCTTCATTAGGTAACAAATCCAAAATGTACTGAAAAAAATGAAAAATTCGATTAGCGTTCAGCAGTGATCTTCAAAACGTCAGTTCAGAACAAAGTACTGATCGCCTGGACATTTATAGTTCATGGGCAGTTGGGAAATAGTGAATTTCACTCTACAAAGATTTTTTTCCAATACAAGATAAGGTAAAATAAATGGTGCCATTAAAATATAACTTCTCCCACCAAAAATAAGCCCTCACATGGGCATGTGAATGGAAAATGAAAAACATAGTGGCTCTTGGATGGCAGAAGGAAAAAGCTAACATGCAAAAACAAAAATTGGCCTGGTTCTTAAGGGGCCCTGACCAATCATGAAAAAATAGCCCCATGCAATAATTTCTTCTCCACCAAACTTTACAAATAGATGTCTACATGTTTTGACAAGCCCTAATACAGATCATAAAGGAGTATTACAGAGGTATATTTAGCACTCCCACAATCATTTAGTTGCGGCACATCCCCCAGATACTTGATCCGATTAAGATTTGGGGAATTTAGAGTCCAAATCAATGCACTTTCAACTCTTTCTCATGTTCTTCAGACAATTCCTGAAATATTTGGCTCCGTGGTGCATTATCCTTCTGAAAGAGGGCACTGTGATTTGGGAATACTGTTACTGGTAAGGGGTGTACTTAATGTGCAATAAACTTTTGGTAGGTGGTGTTGTCAAAATAATATCAGGACCCTAGGTTTCCCAGCAGAATATTGTCCAGAGCGTCACATTGACTCTGCCAGCTTGTCTTCTTGATTGTATGTTTTAGCTAGCAATTGGTATTTGTTAATGAAATGCAAACATACAGTAAGTACACACTTATATTTATTCAATCATAACATCTTTTATGACTGAAGCATGTTAGAAAATATTGCTATTTAATTACAATCAAAACACAGCCAAATTCTCATCTCTCCACCGTAAGCATCCATATGGCCTGTACCCTGCCAGATGTAGCACTATAATTTAGAGTGCATTTAGCATTAATGAGCATTCCAGATTATGTGACAACTAAATCATGTCATTCAGCTAGATGTGGCTGTCCAATAAATATCACTAATGAAGCAAAAATAACTTTCTTCCTTGTCGCATTTTACTCTCATGACCTATATTCACCTTTGTACAGTATGTTACCATATGTTAGACCAAGTATTTTATCCAACTCATTGTCAATAATTTATTGAAACTGCCTTAAATTTTATTACACACTGATATTTTCTTAGGAAGAGTCTTAACATAATTCCGTTTGTGCTGAAAATATGTTTTAAGACCTCCATATTACCAAGATGATATTTGTCAGGATATACTGGCATAAGAGCTCTCCTCTCTTCATGTCTGCTTCCTCAAATCGATCTGTAATACATTTTTCATGACACGTTTTGTTACCACCTGGGTTCAATACAACCAGCACTAATTGTAAAAGATGACATAAAAAAGTAGTTTCACTTGGCTTCCTATGAAGAAAATTCTGTTTAATCACTTGATCCCCAGGAGATTTTTCTATTTTGTGTTTTTGTTTTTCAAACCCTTCATTTTTGGAGTTATAACTTTTTTATTTTTAAGTTCACATATGAGGGCTTGTTTTTTGTTGGACAAATTGTGCTTTCTAAAGGCACCATTTACTATTGCATACAATGTAGTGGGAAGCTGGAAAAAAATTCCAGATGGGATGGAACTGAAAAAAAAAAAAAATTATACAGTGAAAGTATTCGGCCCCCTGGAACTTTTCAACCTTTTGCCACATTTCAGGCTTCAAGCAAAAAGATATAACATTTTAAATGTTTGGTGAATAATCAACAACAAGTAGGTCACAATTGTGAAGTGGAAAGAAATTTATTGGATCATTTAAACTTTTTTTGTAATAATAAAACTGAAAAGTGGGGCGTGCAAAATTATTCGGCCCCCTTGGATTAATACTTTGTTGCGCCACCTTTTTCTGCGATTACAGCTGCAAGTCTCTTAGGGTATGTATCTATCAGTTTTGCACATCTAGAGACTGAAATTCTTGCCCATTCTTCCTTGCAAAACAGCTGGAGCTCTTTGAGGTTGGATGGAGAGCGTTTGTGAACAGCAGTTTTCAGCTCTTTCCACATATTCTCAATTGGATTCAGGTCTGGACTTTGACTTGGCCATTCTAAGACCTGGATACGTTTATTTTAGAACCATTCCATTGTAGATTTTGCTTTATGTTTGGGATCATTGTCTTGTTGGAAGATAAATCTCCGTCCTAGTCTCAGGTCTTTTGCAGACTCCAACAGGTTTTCATCCAGAATGGTCCTGTATTTGGCTCCATCCATCTTCCCATCAATTTTAACCATCTTCCCTGTCCCTGCTGATGAAAAGCAGGCCCAAACCATGATGCTGCCACCACCATGTTTGACAGTGGGGATGGTGTGTTCAGGGTGATGAGCTGTGTTGCTTTTATGCCAAACATATCGTTTTGCATTGTTTCCAAAAAGTTGGATTTTGGATTCATCTGACAAGAGCACCTTCTTCCACATGTTTGGTTTGCCTCCCAGGTGGCTTGTGGCAAACTGTAAACAAGACTTTTTATGGATATCTTTGAGAAATGGCTTTCTTCTTGTCACTCTTCCATAAAGGCTAGATTTGTGAAGTGTTCGACTGATTGTTGTCCTATGGACAAACTCTCCCACCTCAGCTGTAGATCTCTGCAGTTCATCCAGAGTGATCATGAGCCTCTTGGCTGCATCTCTGATCAGTCTTCTCCTTGTTTGAGATGAAAGTTTAGAGGGACGGCTGGGTCTTGGTAGATTTGCAGTGGTCTGATACTCCTTCCATTTCAATATGATCGCTTGCACAGTGCTCCTTGGGATGTTTAAAGCTTGGGAAATCTTTTGGTATCCAAATCCGGCTTTAAACTTCTCCACAACAGTATCACTTCCTGGTGTGTTCCTTGGTCTTCCTGATGCTCTCTGTGGTTTAAATAGAACCCTGAGACTATCACAGAGCAGGTGCATTTATACGGAGACTTGATTACACACAGGTGGATTCTATTTATCTTCATCAGTCATTTAGGACAACATTGGATCATTCAGAGATCCTCAATGAACTTCTAGAGTGAGTTTTCTGAACTGAAAGTAAATGAGCTGAATAATTTTGCACGCCCAACTTTTCAGTTTTATTATTACAAAAAAAGTTTAAACGATTCAATAAATATTGTTCCACTTCACAATTGTGACCCACTTGTGGTTGATTCTTCACCAAAAATTTAAAATGTTATATCTTTTTGTTTGAAGCCTGAAATGTGGCAAAAGGTTGAAAAGTTCCAGGGGGGCAAAATACTTTTGCAAGGCACTATATCAGTTTTTCTTGTTTTAATGCTAAAAAATAAAAACATTCTGACCCCCCTAACTTTTTTATAGCTATGGCTATAGAAATGAATGAGGGCTAATTTATTATGGCTAATATACGTAATTGATCACACCCACGCTGTTTAGGCAATATTGTGCATAATGAACAACACCCCCACGTTTTCCTCGGTATATAACACAGTTTTTTATCTTCCCTATATTAATATACCTTAAGGATGGGGCTGTAGATGAAGAGTTCAGTTGTAATAGATGAATCCTTTTAGGGATAGTTTCTTTTCCTTCCCTCCTAACGGAACTTGTGGTTCTTCACCTCCGCACGTGACGCATACGCTGCCCCGGCCGGTAGCAAGCGTGCGTTCGGGGAACCTGTGAGATGGTAAACAAAAAGGGAAAAAGACCGCTTCATGTGACGTCACAAGCTCCTACGGGTCCCCCCAAGGACAAAAAAGCACCAAACGCGTTTCCAAGCGCAAACGGCTCCTTCGTCAGGGATAGTTCTTCATTATCCTTCTAGGGGCTTAAATGGACATCGAGTTCCCTTGGCAATCAACCCATAGCCACAAGAGCTCCTTCTCTATTAGGATTACATCTATTGCAAATGATATATGTAATAATTTGTTTAAATAACTTTATTTGTTCTGTATGTTCCTACATATAATTCCTTATTCTCAATTAAAAGCAAATAATTCTATTTCTTGATTAAAACCACATGGTGCCAGACTATTAAGTCTGTATATCCACCTGCTCTCACATCTAGACATTTGTTTTATTTGATCACCCCCTCTAGTGTCTAGTTTTACTTACTAATTTATTATGGGGCGATCTGTAGTGTTTATTGATACCATTTTGGCATGTATATGACTTTTGATCACTTTTTATAAAAAATGTATGACCTTATGGGGGACACAAAGTGTAAAATAAAAAATAAAAAAAATAATAAAAAAATAGAGTATTATATAAAAAATAAAATAAGAATCACATATAAAAAAATAATTTCCCCCCAAATATGTCATTAAAAAAATGTTACAAATAAAAATAAATAAATAAAATAGACATATTTGGTATTACCGCGTCCGCAATGACCGGCTCTATAAAAATATCACATGATCTACCCCATCAAGTGAACTGCGTAAAAAAAAAAACTAATAAAAATTATGCCAAAACAGCTTTTTTTTGTCGCCTCACCTACCAAAAAACATAATCTCAAACAATCAAAAAGTCGTATGCATCCCAAAATGATAGCAATAAAAACGTCACCTCATCCCACAAAAAATGAGCCCCCACACAAGATCATAGCCCGAAAAATGAAAAAAAAATGGCTCTTAAAAAATTGCAACACAAAAACATGTTTTTTTTTCTAAAAATGCTCTTATTGTGTAAACATAATAAAAAATAGACATATTTGGTATCGTTGCGTCCATAATAACTGGCTCTACAAAAATATCACATGATCTACCCCATCAAGTAAACGGTGTAAAAAAAAATATAGAAAAATGCCCCTAAACTGCTTTTTTTTTAGTTAACCTCCCAAAAATTAGATTAAAAAGTGATCAAAAAGGCGGATGTACCCCAAAATGGTGCCAATAAAAAGCACAGCTTATCCCGCAAAAAATAAGACCTCACGCAGCTCAGTCCACAAAAAAATTTAAAAGTTATCACTCTTTCAAACCATGACAAAAAATTCCATGTTAGAAAATGCAGATTGTGCTCCTCCCCTTCTGAGCCCTGGCGTATCCCCAAATAACAGTTTACGACCACATGTGGGGTGTTTCTGCAAACTGCAGAATCGGGGTAATAAATATTGAGTTTTGTTTTGTTGTTAACCCTTGATGTGTCACAGGAAAAAAATGATTAAAATCATAAATCTGCAAAAAAAGTGAAATTTTGAAATTTCACATCTATTTTGCTTTAATTCCTGTGGAATACTTAAAGGGTTAACAACCTTTCTAAAACCAGTTTTGAATAGTTTGAGGGGTATAGTTTGTAAAATGGGGTAATTTATGGGTGGTTTTTATTATGTAAGCCTCACAAACTGACTTCAGAACTGAACTGCTCCTTAAAAAGTTGATTTTGCAAATTTGCAAAAATTGCGTCTAAAATTCTAAACCTTCTACTGTCCTAAAAAAATAAAATGACACTACCAAAATGATGCCAACATAAAGTAGACATATGGGGAATGTAAATTAAAAAGGATATTATGGGGTATCACTATCTGTCTTAAAAGCAGAGAGATTCGAGTTTAGAAAACAGTGAATTTTTTCAAATTTTCGTTAACTTTCGGAATTTTTTAATAAATAAAATTAAAAGTTATCGACTCAAATTTACCATTAACTTGAAGTAAAATGTGTCATGAGAAAACAATCTCAGAATCGCTTGGATAAGTAAAAGCGTTCCAAAGTTATTACCACATGAAGTCACACATGTCAGATTTGCAAAATTAGGCCTGGTCAGGAAGGGGGTAAATGGCCCGGATGGGAAGTGGTTAAAGTGATAGCAACATATATGGCTATTTTTTATGTGTGTTTTGGTGTTATACTGTACTATACTATATAATATATAAAAAATTATATATATATATATATATATATATATATATATATATATATATACAGTACAGACCAAAGGTTTGGACACACCTTCTCATTCAAAGAGTTTTCTGTATTTTCATGACTATGAAAATTGTAGATTCACACTGAAGGAATCAAAACTATGAATTAACACATGTGGAATTATATACTTAACAAAAAAGTGTGAAACAACTGAAAATATGTCTTATATTCTAGGTTCTTCAAAGTAGCCACCTTTTGCTTTGATTACTGCTTTGCACACTCTTGGCAGTCTCTTGATGAGCTTCAAGAGGTAGTCACCTGAAATGGTATTCCAACAGTCTTGAAGGAGTTCCCAGAGATGCTTAGCACTTGTTGGCCCTTTTGCCTTCACTCTGTGGTCCAGCTCACCCCAAACCATCTCAATTGGGTTCAGGTCTGGTGACTGTGGAGGCCAGGTCATCTGGCGTAGCACCCCATCACTCTCCCTTACACAGCCTGGAGGTGTGTTTGGGGTCATTGTCCTGTTGATAAATAAATGATGGTCCAACTAAACGCAAACCGGATGGAATAGCATGCCGCTGCAAGATGCTGTGGTAGCCATGCTGGTTCAGTAGGCCTTCAATTTTGAATAAATCCCCAACAGTGTCACCAGCAAAGCACCCCCCACACCATCACACCTCCTCCATGCTTCACGGTGGGAACCAGGCATGTAGAGTCCATCCGTTCACATTTTCTGCGTCGCACAAAGACACGGTGGTTGGAACCAAAGATCTCAAATTTGGACTCATCAGACCAAAGCACAGATTTCCACTGGTCTAATGTCCATTCCTTGTGTTCTTTAACCCAAACAAGTCTCTTCTGCTTGTTGCCTGTCCTTAGCAGTGGTTTCCTAGCAGCTATTTTACCATGAAGGCCTGCTGCACACAATCTCCTCTTAACAATTGTTGTAGAGATGTGTCTGCTGCTAGAACTTTGTGTGGCATTGACCTGATCTCTAATCTGAGCTGCTGTTATCCTGCGATTTCTGAGGCTGGTGACTTGGATGAACTTATCCTCCGCAGCAGAGGTGACTCTTGGTCTTCCTTTCCTGGGGCGGTCCTCATGTGAGCCAGTTTCTTTGTAGCGCTTGATGGTTTTTGCAACTGCACTTGGGGACACTTTCAAAGTTTTCCCAATTTTTCGGACTGACTGACCTTCATTTCTTAAAGTAATGATGGCCACTCGTTTTTCTTTACTTAGCTGCTTTTTTCTTGCCATAATACAAATTCTAACAGTCTATTCAGTAGGACTATCAGCTGTGTATCCACCTGACATATTTTCAGTTGTTTCACACTTTTTTGTTAAGTACATAATTCCACATGTGTTAATTCATAGTTTTGATGCCTTCAGTGTGAATCTACAATTTTCATAGTCATGAAAATACAGAAAACTCTTTGAATGAGAAGGTGTGTCCAAACCTTTGGTCTGTACTATATATATATATATATATATATATATATATATATATATTACTCTTGCAAGGCACTGTATAAGTTTTTCTTGTTTTAATGCTAAAGAAATAAAAACATTCTGACCCCCCCTAACTTTTTTTTATAGCTATGGCTACAGAAATGAATGAGGGCTCATTTATTGTGGGGCGATCTGTAGTGTTTATTGATACCATTTTGGCATGTGTATGACTTTTGATCACTTTTTATTTAATTTTTTTGGAAAGTAAAGCAATGAAAAAATGGCAAATTTTCCATTTTAATTTTTTTCGGTTTTCAGTTGCGTTGGATACATTACATAGTAACATAGTTTATGAGGCCGAAAAAAAGACATCTGTCCATCCAGTTCGGCCTGTTATCCTACAAGTTGATCCATTCATTTATATTTAAATTGTTTTGGCATTTTAAGATTCAGAGGTGATATTTATTTTTTATTTATTTTAATCCTGGGAAAGGGGGGGGGGTGATTTGAAATTATACATGTACCGTATTTTTCGCTTTATAAGACGCACTTTCCCCCCCCCCAAAGTGGGGGGCACAGATCCCCCATAACAGTGTCCTCCACAGATCCCCATAACAGTGTGTCCTCCACAGATCCCCCATAACAGTGTCCTCCACAGATCCCCCATAACAGTGTCCTCCACAGATCCCCCATAACAGTGTCCTCCACAGATCCTCCATAACAGTGTCCTCCACAGATCCTCCATAACAGTGTCCTCCACAGATCCTCCATAACAGTGTCCTCCACAGATCCCCCATAACAGTAACATCCACAGATCCCCCATTAGTTCAAAGCCACCAAAAGCACACCATTTGGTTCAAAATATTTTATTTTCTTAATTTCCTTCACAAAAACCTAGGTGCGTCTTATCATCAGGTGCGTCCTATAAAGCGAAAAATATGGTATATACAGTGCGTTGCAAAAGTATTTCAGGCTTCGAACAAAAAGATATAACATTTTAAATTTTTGGTGAAGAATCAACCACAAGTGGGTCACAATTGTGAAGTGGAACGAAATTTATTGGATCATTTAAACTTTTTTTGTAATAATAAAACCGAAAAGTTGGGCATGCAAAATTATTCGGCCCATTTACTTTCAGTTCAGAAATCTCTCTCCAGAAGTTCATTGAGGATCTCTGAATGATCCAATGTTGTCCTAAATGACTGAGGAAGATAAATAGAATCCACCTGTGTGTAATCAAGTCTCCGTATAAATGCACCTGCTCTGTGATAGTCTCAGGGTTCTGCATCATGAAGACCAAGGAACACACCAGGCAGGTCCGTGATACTGTTGTGGAGAAGTTTAAAGCTGAAGCCGAAACCAAACATGTGGAAGAAGGTGCTGTGGTCAGATGAAACCAAAATCGTACTCTTTGGAAACAATGCAACCTCAAAGAAACATCCAACCTCAAAGAGCTCGAGCAGTTTTGCAAGGAAGAATGGGCAAGAATTTCAGTCTCTAGATGTGCAAAACTGTTAGAGACATACCCCAAGTGACTTGCAACTGTAATCACAGCAAACGGTAGCGTAACAAAGTATTAATGCAAGGGGGCCGAATAATTTTGCACACCCCACTTTTCAGTTTTATTATTACAAAAAAAATTTAAATGATCCAATAAATTTCGTTCCACTTCACAATTGTGACCCACTTGTGGTTGATTCTTCACCAAAAATTTAAAATGTTATATCTTTTTGTTTGAAGCCTGAAATGTGGCAAAAGGTTGAAAAGTTCCAGGGGGCCAAATACTTTCGCAAGGCACTATATATATATATATATATATATATATATATTATTTTTTACATTTTTTTAGCCCCCCTAGGGGACTAGAATACAGTATATGTGATCTTCAGATCACTTTTAGCTTACATTGCAGTGAATAAGCACTGCATTGTAAGCCCCATTTACTGTTATCCTAGTACTTCCGGGTTTCAAGCACTTAGATGTGAGCAGGCACCATATTTTAAAAAAACACTTCCACCGTACATGTGTGGCGGTGAAGAGCTAAGGGTAGAATCCAAGATCAACCAAAATAGCATTGTACTTAACAGAAATTCGCATCACACAGGTCAATTTCTGTAATAATGTCTGCAGCATGTGGATGATATTTGGAGGGTCTCATCCACTTGCGTGCTACTGTACCTAGTTCTGTCCTGTGCAGACTTACTCTTATTACGTATTTGTCACACAGAATATGATTTAAAAAATGAATGCTTTAATGACCAGTTGAGCCTTGGTGACCAGAGCATTTTGGAATGCTGCATTCTAAAGCGGATTTTATTTTTGTTTCTCAGTCTATTAATTTTCTTAACGGAACACATGGGGTTTCACTATTTTTAGTTACAGTGGATATTAATAAACTTTGTAAATGTTGTTAAAAGACAAATGGATAGAAACAGGAAAAATATCATTGTTTCTCTCATTCTTTTCATGCTATGCTTTAACATGGTTTGTTATAATCCTATTCCTACAGTAGATTAGAAGACTGGTAGTGTGGTAGTGTCAGCATAAACAAAAACGCAAAACTTGCAAACAAACGACATCTTGTGTGGCACTGTCAGCCTCTGTGTAAGAATGATGAAGTGACAAAGTGACTTGATGAAGGGGGTTATAGCCCGAAACACATTGTTCAGGTGAAAGTGTAAATAAAGGACTATTAGTATATTCCAATCCGATCAATGTTGGACTACTTCATTTTTACTTAGAAGCTGGCAGTACCTCGTAACATGTTATTCCTTTTGCAATTTTGTTTATGCAGAAAATAAAGGAGAGGTGTGCACTTTTTGAGAGAGTACTATATATGTATTGTGAGATTGGGAAGGGGTTAACTGTTGACGGACGATATATTTCCCCTAGGTACAGCCATTACGTATATTAAATCAGGTTTGAAGTGTGGTCGCCCATTCCACCTTCATCCACTACTGATTTTGTGGCTTGTGCAGCAGTCACTCAGGTGCTAGGAGCCACTGATTAGGAGGCCTATAAAGCGGCAGAGCTAACAGACAGAGGGGAGGCTGAGTGCAGCTAAGACTGCTGGAAGGTGGTGGGCCTCAAATGATCTGCGTTACCTGAAAGGTAAAAACTTGGACTGTTGTTTATTTCTGTGTTTCTGCGGCTAGCAGCTAGTCGTAGGTATAGAGAGGGACTGCTATATGTTTAGTTAGTGCTCTGACGAGCAGGTTTTGTTTTGCTGCCTGAAGTTAAAGGCTGTTTGTTTTTTCCTGCTGTCATTGGACTTGTTAATAAACGCAGGCTAAACGCTTGTTTTTGGACTAAAGCTTCCGTGTCAATGTCTCTGACTGCTGTTGCACCATTATCCAGACCTCTACTGGGCTAATCCTCCCACAATAGATATATATATATATATGTTGTGTTCAGATTGTCTTTATTCTTTATTTTTATCTATTCTATCTATTTTACTTTTTTTTTTTTTATTTGCATGTCTCCAAGTCCCTATAAGGCCGTTAGTGACTTCATTGGCTTCCCTAGCAACTACCCAGGGGTCAAAACAGCACTTCATATTGAGGAACACAGCACTCAATATGAGTACTGTATTGAAAGGTTTTCTGAGACAGGGAACATATTATTCCCGAGACAGCCCAAACCTGCTAAGGACATGTGAGCACGCAGTGCCATGAAACTCGCCATGTAAATTAACTGGCTGCTGGTACAGTTAATTTGCAAGGTGTGGTCCAAAATCCACTAATTAGTGTGCCCAGTGTCAGCACCCAGATAGTAAGAGCCATACTTGACCTCTCCCTGTAGTGGAAACCCCTCAATCACAAGGGAAAGGGAACGATGAATATTTGACAGTTTTGCAGACTGGCCTTACATACTGCCATATATTTATGTGTTGTGTTCAGGAAGGGGTTTATAAACACCAATACCACCTTTTCTTTAGAAACAATTTTAGTAATTTTCTTCTTACAGTTTTTGGACATAAATATAAGTAATCAGCAGGAGGTATGGTTGTTCCTGCATCCTAGTGCTGTCATAGGGGTTGGTGTGTAGTATAACTTTAGCTGCAGAATGAAGATAATTTAGCCATCTTATTTGTTATAAATGAAGTCAGAGAATCCTGAAGAAGAAGAAAACAATTCTTCTTGCCTATTTACTTGCCTATCTCCTGTGACATAGTATAATTCTCAAGATACAGCGTATAACATGGAATTTTATTGTAAGTATATTCATATTTAAACTGTCTGTTTCTCATTTGCTTAAAGTTGTAACTAGATGTAGGAGAGTATAATAATGCAGTAGTTGTTAAACATATTTGATCTCCTTATCTCTTCATTTGCTGGTAATTGATGTGACTGTTTTACTTTACACTTTAATGCTTCTTCTTCCTATAGTTTACAAGATAGTTGTAATAAAATATTTACTGTAATGCATCAATAAGCATGTTCTCTTGATCGAGTTTCACATTCACCTTTTCACTTCTTCAGATTGATACGGTTGTGCAGCTACTGTGAAAATGAAAGGCAAAGAAGAAATAAATTTATCTATAGACAGGTTAATACACTGTTCTTATAATGAGTTGTGCTTCCTAATCAATAGTCATCAAGTATGATATGCCAAGTATCCAAATACTATAGTGCTCTCATGTTTATTAAGACAGTGATTATTCTGCTGGCATGGAAGGTGTCGAAATGCTGCTTTATTAATGGCTGAAATAAGTATTTTCCATTGTAGATTAATTTAGTCTCAAACTGGAGGGTCAGCCAAAAAATAGAACATTTGTAAAAAGGACAGAAGGAAATGTAAAGTTCTTACTTTTCTAAGGAGCCATGTATTGCATTTGTATCACATAATGTAATCCTGTATTAAATCAGATCCGGTGCTGATTCCGTGTGATGATACCGCACCTCGCAGCCCCGTCTGACGTCACTGTATTTCAGGATCACGCCATACGGTTTTAGTCACTGGTTACCAAAACATAACGTTACGCCCTCCCTAGGAGTATGTAAGGTCAGTTTGGCACAGTTTACACAGACACCTCCTGCCTGCAAGGGCACAGAGAGGCACAATGAGTGAGAGAGGGTGGTCCACGCAACCTCCGGTGTGGCACAACAACCGCTGACAACCCTGACAAGCTGACAGAACCTTTTCACTGCCCCAGTGAAACAGAGCCATTAACAGGGTTATATCGGGTCAAGTTATGCTGAGATATGGATGTGGGGATTCATGATCGAGATACAGAACAGTGCAAGATTAATTTATATATTTAACTGCCTTAATGGCGCACAAGACACAACACTATATACACACAGATATATAATGGTCATATAAAAAGATTAACATAGACAAATCGCCAGGACCGGATGGCATACACCCCCATATCCTTAGAGAGTTAAGTAATGTCATAGACAGACCCTTATTTCTGATATTTAAGGACTCTATACTGACAGGGAGTGTCAATGTGGTGCCAATATTAAAAAAGGGTTCAAAAACAGAGCCCGGGAACTATAGGCCGGTAAGTTTAACATCTGTTGTGGGTAAACTGTTTGAAGGTTTTCTAAGAGATACTATCTTGGAGTATCTCAATGAAAATAAGCAAATAACTCCATATCAGCATGGCTTCATGAAGGATTGGTCATTTCAAACCAATTAAATCAGTGGAATAAATGGATGTCGTATATCTGGACTTCTCCAAAGCATTTGACACTGTACCGCATAAAAGGTTAGTATATAAAATGAGAATGCTTTGCCTGTATGTGAGTAAGTAACTGGCTCAGTGATAGAAAACAGAGGGTGGTTATTAACGGTACACACTCAGATTGGGTCACTGTCACTAGTGGGGTACCACAGGGGTCAGTATTGGGCCCTATACTCTTCAATATATTTATTAATGATCTTGTAGAAGGCTTGCACAGTAAAATATCAATTTTTGCAGATGAAACTGTGTAAAGTAATTAACACAGGAGAGGACAGTACACTGCTACAGATGGATCTAAAGTAGGGAAAATTGGCTTCTACCTCACAGGTTTTTTTTGCCTTCCTCTGGATCAGTTTGTAGGATAACAGGTCGAACTGGATGGGCAGATGTCTTTTTTTCGGCCTTGATGGTGCTGTGATGGTGAATGCTTGTAGCCACATGGGAGGCAGTGACATCAGCAAGTTTTCCAACGTCCCTCCAAACACATACACGTATGGCCCCCTTCAGAGAAAGACAATGGCCTTTGTCCTGCATGGGTATGTACACCCCTCCTCCTGGGTGGATCCCACTCCCTCTGCCCTTTGGTTTTAGCAGCTTTGAATCCAAAAACCCATTATGAATCATAGCTCCTCACTGAAAGGTTATAGGGAGATGGTTCTGGTGCAAATGGATCTGTCTGGACCGTTGGAGTATGTGGAGACCAAACATGGTGCCGTTATTTGGTTCCTACCAGGAGTTTTCCGTATCTCCTCTTCCCTTCATCCTACCAGCAAATGAAGACTGGGAGAACGTCCGTCTCGGGGCCAAGGTCGCAGAGATGTAAACGGTTTATTTCTGAGATGCGCGGTTAGGTCATAATTTCTTATGAACTCCCAGTTCCACAATGTCCAGGTAGTACTTTTGTTCTGTTGATCAGCTCAGCCCCCACACTGACATTCATCCTGCCAGAGAAGCTGAGCTGCCAGTATGGCTGAGTGGGGTGTGAAATGTAAACATGTGGCTGTGCTTTGAAGCAGGAAATGTGGCTATGTAACGGCAGGGAAGATGGCGATCAGGGACTTCAGAGTCTAGCTCAGCAACAGGTTTACTGCACCACCTTTACGATGCCTCTGCATACTGAAAGTGAAGCTTCCCACAAGCCTGCTGATCCCTCTAAGGCCCCCAGTAAGCCTCCTCCCGTAATGCTAATGTTTTAGAGCTGCTCTGTGTGCACCTTTGTTTGGGGTTGATTTCAGCATTCAGTTCCATGGTGGAGGATCTAAAAACATAGGATACATAGCTTAAATGCTTAGGAGGTTATTTTTATATTTTCCTAGGGCAAGGATGCCATAAACATTGTGGAGAACCTTCACAGAGTAACAAAAAGTGTGCCATTTGCAGGAAATGTACACTGTAAATGTACAGAGTATTGTCAGACGAATCTCCATCATTACTTGAAAGCATGAGATCTGTTTTAAAAGAGGAAGTGAGATGAGTCTTTCCAGTCCATGATAACATAGAAAAATTGATATCTAATGAATCGAAGGACCCAGAAAAAAAGATTGGGGAGACTGTTTAAAGTGAAGTGTCCCTTTAATGAAGAGGATTCTGCTTATTGGGATAAAACTACTAAAATAGGCATAAAACTACTAAAATGTGAATCCCTCTTAAAAAGATCCTGGTAGTCTTGTACAGCTATGTTGATACCAAGCATTGCTGCAACCTATATGATCAGAACACTATCTTTATGGCTTTCTCAATTAGGCTACTTTCACACTGGCGTTTTTAAATTCCGGTATTGAGTTCCGTCAAAGGGGCTCAATACCGGAAAAAAACGCTTCCGTTTTGTCCCCATTCATTGTCAATGGGGACAAAACTGAACTGAAGACAACGGAATGCTCCTGAAAGCATTCCGTTCCGTCTTCAGACCGGAGAACAAACCGCAGCATGCTGCGGTTTGCTCTCCGGTCCAGGCATCCGCACCAAGACGGATCCGGAATGACCCCCAATGCAAGTCAATGGGGGTGGATCCGTCTGGTGTGACCATAATGGTAACCGGATACGCCCTCCATTGACTTTCAATGGAGTCCATTACGGATCCGGCTACACATAGACACATACAGACACAGACATACACATAAACATAAACACACACATATAGACATACAAACACACATACATACTTACATGCTCCCGGCAGGTCTTCGGAGCGTCAGAGGGACAGGACGGCTCACACAGGTCACGATTCCCCACAGCGCCCTCTGCTGGGCGCCTGGTGGAATCGTCATGATTCCACCAGGCGCCCAGCAGAGGGTGCTGTGGGGAATCGTGACCTGTGTGAGCCGTCCTGTCCCTCTGACGCTCCGAAGACCTGCCGGGGAGCATGTAAGTATGTATGTGTGTTTGTTTGTCTATATGTGTGTGTATGTTTATGTTTATGTGTATGTATGTACTGTGTGACATGTGTGGGGCCGGAGCGAGGTTCCGGCTCCACACACGTCACTGCGGCAGGCCTGATCCGGCAGCACCCTTCACCTGCCGGATCAGGCCTGCCGCCAGTGTGAAAGTAGCCTTAGTAAAACTTTCAGCAAGATCTGCAGCCCTATCAAGTGTATCACGTAAGAGAGAAATATTTGGGTCGGTGTTAGATGACATCCTGGACAAAGCCTCAGATAAAATGAAGGGATTCCCTACAGAGTCACATTATTTTCATCAAAGATGTTCCTTTTGGGCCCAGAGAGGTAATAAGCCTGATCCAAAGAAGAAAGAAAATGTTGCAGTCCTCAAAGGGAAAGAGTTCCTTTTTAACCCTTAAAAATCAAGTCAAATCAATGTCTCCAGAACTCAAGTAGGGGGAATGCTAAAAAACTTCCTGTCCGCCTAGGAAAAAAATAGCTACCATCTGAGCTGTCTTACATTTAGACCATTTTCTACGCCTAAAATGGGTGTAGAAAATGGTAAATGCAATGGTCCTGCCGTCCCATCCCCTTCCCTGCCCATGCCACGCCCACAATTTTAGACCTGGCATGAGCAGGGAGAAGTTGCAGATAGTAGCGCAACAAACCATTGCGCCGCCATCTGTGCTTGAAATACACCTAATATAGGTGTATTCAGTATAATAAATGACCCCCTAGACGTACAAAGACCAGAGCCATATAATACAATTAATATAAAATGTTATTAGTGTTTGTAGGTTTACTGTTTCCTAAATAGCCTACATTTCCTACATATTTGAGCAACATTAACAACCTCTGACAGGCGATTTTTGTTTCTTTTTGTTTTTCACTCCTTGCCTTCTCAAAGACACAACTTTTTTTTTGTTTTTTTCATTCACTTACGTAGCTGTATGAGGGCAACAAGTTGTACTTTTTAATGACACCATTTAATATTGTATACAATGTAGTGGGACACTGGAAAAAGCCCCAAATTGGGTGGAATTGGAAAAAAAATGAAATTTGTTTTTATAGCGTTCCCAGTCTGGTAAAACTCACTTCACATCTTGATTCTGTGGGCCAGTACAATTACCCCGATACCACATTTTTTAATTTTCTGGGCTAATATTCTGTACTTTTACATCACTGGCAGGACAAATCTTTCAGTACAATCTGTCAGCGTTGCAAGAGAGATGGTTCCAGTCAGACTTGTGGCCCTGTCTCCTGTAGGACATGGACAGGAGGTTAGGAGGGTGGGATCACATGTCTCATTGACCTCATTTCTTTTGCAGTATTGGTGTGTGCTGCAGGATTCTCCCTTTCAGTACTGTAAAAGTAGTAAATACTAGCCAAGAAGTGACAGCCCACTGAATTCAGCTGGTCTGTTACTATAATATGCTGCCCTCTGCGAGAGCAGCCTAGTAGAGGTGACAGATTTCCCTTTAGGGAGACATATATGTTTTATGATTTTAGTAAAAGTTTAAAACAATAAAAAAGGTGAAAAACAGACTATTTTAGCCCTTTTGTATGCATTCGCCCTAGTATGAAAAATAAAAATAAAAAAATTGGTAAAATAAAAATGACATGAAAATAAAACACGATGTATCATCTAGAAAGGTGCAAAATGAGTTTCATAGCCAAATGAGAAATAAAAGGCTTTTGAAGACACATGTAAAAGCAAATAGAAAATGCAATACACTTGCTCAGGAAGGAAGGAGGGGGGGGGGGGGGGGTAATGATCTGGTCTCAAACTGGTTTGTTTTTAAAACTAATTATTTGATTAAACTTTATTTAATAAATGTTACATCTCAGGACAGCCTTGAGTCCACCAGGACTGAAAATCAGGAAAAAAGGAAGACCTTCAAACCTCATTTTGCTGCAATGATAATGTTTCCAATCCTGGATATTGCTGCAAGGTGGTTGTTGTCAGTGACAGTTGCTTTCCTGTCGGTAATTGTTCCCATAGGATTACAGTATGTTCAATCTGTAGAAATATTGGGGTCATTTATCAAACTGGTGTAAAGTAGAACTGGCTTAGTTGCCCATAGCAACCAGATTTCACTTTTAATTTTTCAAAGGAGCTGTCAAAAATGAAATGTGGAATCTGATTGGTTGCTATGGGCAACTAAGCCAGTTCTACTTTACACCAGTTTGATAAATCTCCCCTAGTGTATTAGCTGTTTTGGTCCTTGCTCTGACATCTAGTAAGTATTGTATTTCATTGTCACTGTGGCAATTCACTAGAGATTTTCCTGATTTTGCTTCAGATTACTCAGAACTTGGACTATAACTAAGATCTTGGCACTTTCTCTTCATTTCCATGGAAGAAAATGGACAATTCAAGTTTCCATAAATATTTTGAATTAAATACTTTTAAGAGAAAACTTGCTTTTGTATGCTATATTTTATAAATTTATATATGACTTACCAAAACCTTGCACATTCATTGGGTCTTACATGCATAGGGACACCACAGAAACCTGCCTCATCAGATACATGTCTGTAGTTTATTGAGGAATTAACATTTTTTATTTTTACTATTTCACTGCACTGTGGTTAAAGTAAATGTAAAATTACAATATCTGGGAAAGTTAAGATACATTGATGGGAAATGCAAGTTAAACCTGACATTTCGATTTTTTGTAACTATTAGGCTACATGCACACGACCGTATGTGTTTTGCGGTCCGCAAATTGCGGATCCGCAGAAAAAACGGATGGCGTTCCATATGGCATCCGTGTTTCCATTTTTTTTTTTTGCGGATCCATTGTAACAATGCCTATCCTTGTCCGCAAAACGGACAAGAATAGGACATGTTGTAGTTTTTTTTGGGGGGGGCTACGGAACGGACATACAGATGCGAACAGCACACAGTGTGCTGTCAGCATTTTTTGCTGACCCATTGAAATGAATGGGTCCATATCCTATCCGCAAAAAAAACGGAATGGACACGGAAACAAAATACGTTCGTGTGCATGAGGCCTTAGAGAATGAGTCTTTTAGATACCAACATCAATAATTCTTTGCTTCCCAGGCAGGGCTCAATTGTGAGTATTTAATAAGCAACAGCTGCAAATTCTAGCAGGAGACACCTTCAATCATCATAGTCCATATTGAAATGCATCATCAGCAGTTCTGTTACTTGCACTGTACAAGAATGGTTGGCCAGTAATCATTAGGTACCTTTGTTGGAGGTTAAGTGCAATATACTGTAATTTACTTAACCCTTTAAGGATCAAGCCTATTTTTTTTTTTTTAATTTTCATTTTTTTCCTCCACAACGTCCAAGCGCCATAACTTTTTAAATTTTCTGCTTCATACATACCCTTAATGGAAATAACATACATGTACAGATTTGTCAGTGAAAAAAAAATGTCCCTAAGTCCTCTTTCACACGAACGTTGTTTTTGCGGGCTCCGATACGCATTTTTCACATAATAAAATGCGGACCCATTCATTTCTACGGGTCGACAAAAAATACTGAGAGCATACTGTGTACTGTCTGCATCCGTATGCCCGTTCCGTAGCCCCGCAAAAAAAATAGAACATGTCCTATTCTTGTCCACAAAACGGACAAGGATAGGCATTGTTACAATGGATCCACACAAAAAACGGATGCCATACAGACGACATCCGTTTTTTTTTGCGGATCCACAACGTTCGTGTGAGACTAGCCTAAGGCCTCTTTCACACGACAGTATTTTTGCGGGCTCCGATCCGCATTTTTTGCGGATAGGATGCGGACCCATTCATTTCTATGGGTCCGCAAAAAATACTGACAGCATACTGTGTGCTGTCCGCATCCGTATGTCCGTTCCGAAGCTCGGAAAAAAAAAAAGAACATGTCCTATTCTCGTCCGTTTTGCGGACAAGGATAGGCATTGTTACAATGGATCCACAAAAAAAAAAAAAAAAACGGATGCCATACGGACGACACTCGTTTTTTTTGAGGACCGCAAAGCACAACGTTCGTGTGAAACTAGCCTAAAACAAATGACTCAGTCAGGTCATCCTTATAAACTCTGAAAACCAGTCTGCATGTATTTATGTGTGTATATATTTCATACGAATTTATGGAACATAGAGCATAAGCACACTGGTGCACTAGATCTTTGATTTACCTTACTAGTTTTCTTAAAGAAATTCCTAGTGATTGAGAGATCTGCCATCCTGCATGATGACTATGGCAATAGAACGGGTGTGAAGGAAGGTTAAATTAATTTAAAGTGTCTCAATGATGCAAGGTTTCTCGCCCTGCAATTTTTCTCTTGAGTGCTGCAGATGTAAAAGTATGTTTTTAGAGGACCTTGCTGAGCTTCTGCTGTCTTCATTTTTCTCTGTTATTCATTTGACATGACCAAAACCACAGGACATATTAATTGCTTAACACAGTCAGGAGCACATACCACTCATTGCAATGTATCCCATGTACACCTAAATATTGAAATAAGCCACAATACACCCATTTTAGACATCTCTATTAATACTGTATGTGAAATTTAAAGTATATTTCTGTTCTTTGCGTACTTGCCATCAAAAAGATGGCTTAAAACAACAGTCAAAAATTTTTTATGTACCTCAAAATTTCAATCTGTGTGTGAAATGTGTGTGTGAATTAGAGATGAGCGAGCACTAAAATGCTCGGGTGCTCATTATTCGAGACGAACTTTTCCCGATGCTCGGGTGCTCGTTTCGAGTAACGAACCCCATTGAAGTCAATGGGAGACTAGAGCATTTTTTGCAGGGGACCGAGGCTCTGCCTAGGGAAGGCTGGGTAAAAACCTGGAAACATCAGAAAATGATGGAAACACCACGGAAATGGACAGGAAACAGCAGGGGCAGCAAGCATGGATGCCTCTGAGGCTGCCTAATCCCACCATTACCCCAAATTCTCCTGCAACAGCCTGGTGGTTACCCTCATGGCAGTTGTGCTCCCCCAGACCAAGAAAGGCGAGGCACATGCCCATCACATGTTAGGGAAGCACCCAACTAGGTGCAACGAAGGTCCGTCACCCATGCCCATGCTGGCACTGCTCTCCTATCCCCAGCCACACGATGCAGGCATAAGCCTGACACAGCATGGTTGTGACACCAACAAGTGACCTAGTTAGATGAGGTAGCAGGTGAGCCACCCAAAAATTTAACCTGATGCAGCATGGCGGTTACACCACCAATGACTTTGTCCGACTGAGAATGCAGTGAAATGGCTTTTGTTGAGCCTCCAAAAATTTTTTTCTTTTCGCAGTACATAAAGTCGACCCTCAGCAAAAAAATTTTTTTTTAAATGTCGGTACTTGCGCCTCCTGAAAAATTGTTTTGGACAGTCTGTTTGACGCTCCTGAAACATTGTTTTACAGTGTCTGTAGTTGACACTGCGGAAAAATTGTTTAGAGAGAGGGCCTGTAGGTGGCCCTCCGGAAAAATTGTTTGGAGAGAGGGCCTGTAGGGGGCCCTCCGGAAAAATTGTCGGAAAAGATTGCCAGTTGGCCCTCTAAAAAATTGCGTTTTGAGTCAGCGTTAGGCACAGACGACAAGGAGGAGGAGTAGAGAAGAGGAATCGGATACATAATTAATGTTAATCTTTAGCTGCTTTCCCCCAGAGGAGATTTGAAATCCAGGCTTGACATGAAATGTCAGTTGACAGGCGTGTACGCTTATCGGTGATGATGCCACCAGCTGCACTGAATACCCGCTCTGACAACACACTAGCGGCAGGGCAGGCCAGCACCTCCAAGGCGTACAGCGCCAGTTCAGGCCACGTGTCCAGCTTTGAAACCCAGTAGTTGTGTGGAGCAGAGTGATCGGTCCGGACGTTGGTATGGTCAGCTAGGTACTCCCTCACCATCTTTCTGTAAAGCTCACCCTTACTCTGCCGAGACTGGGGACAGGTGACAGTGTCTTGCTGGGGTGACATAAAACTGGCAAAGGCCTTGGAGAGCGTTCCCCTGCCAGTGCTGGACAAGCTGCCTGCTCGCCTACTCTCCCCCGCTACTTGGCCCACAGAAGCACGCCCTCTGGATTGTTTCAGCTTGTGCAACAGGGCTTGTTGATATTGATTCACTCTCATACTCCTTTCCTCTACAGGGATGAGAGTGGAAAGGTTCTGCTTGTACCGTGGGTCCAGGAGAGTGAACACCCAGTAATCGGTTTTTGAGCTAACATGAAGCCTAACATGAAGTCTGCCATGTGCGCCAGAATCCCAACACGCAAGAATTCCCTCTCTCACTGGCCTGACTCTCCATTTCCTCCTCCTCCTCATCTTCAGCCCATACACGCTCAAGAGTTAAGAAGGACTGAGCATTGGTACCCTCTTCTGTCTCGCCAACATTCTCCTCCTCTTCCTCCTCATCCTCATCCCCCTCCTCGATACACGCTGAGAAACAGACCGGAGGGTGCTCTGGCTATCAAGCGAAGTATCTTCCTCCACCGTCTCTTGTGACAAGCGCAAAGCTTCCGACTTCATGCTGAGCAGTGAATTTTTCAACAGGCAAAGCAGTGGGATGGTGAGGCTGATAATGGCGGCATCACCGCTGACCATCTGTGTTGACTCCTCAAAGTTGGTCAACACCTGGCAGATATCAGACATCCACGTCCACTCCTCATTGTAGACTTGAGGAAGCTGACTGACCTGACTACCAGTTCTGGTGGTAGTTGACATCTGGCAGTCTACAATCGCTCTGCGCTGCTGGTAAACTTTGGATAACATGTTTAATGTTGAATTCCATCTTGTGGGCACATCACACAACAGTCGGTGAGCGTGCAGTTGTAGGCGTCGTTGCGCTGCCCTGAGAGTGGCAGCATCTGTGGTCGACTTGCGGAAATGCACACAGATGCGGCGCACCTTGGTGAGCAAATCAGACAGATTGGGGTATGTCTTGAGGAACCGCTGAACGTTGCAGGTTACGCCCGTTGTCACACACAACCATGCCTGGCTTGAGGTTCAGCGGTGCCAGCCACAGATCGTTCTGCGCCGTGATGCCCTGTAATAGTTCTTGGGCGGTGAGCCTTTTGTCACCTAAGCTCAGCAGTTTGAGCACCGCCTGCTGGCGCTTAGCCACCGTACTGCTGCTGCGTCTAGAGCTACCTACTGAAGGCGCCGTGCCCACGGATGGTAATTGGGAGGAGGAGGTGGAGGGGAGGAGGGGTCGGAGGAGGAGGCATAGTACGTCTGAGAGACCGTGTGACGGAGGTAGGCCACGCAATCCTCTGTGTGGGCAGAACATGAGTGGCCCCAGGGTCAGACTCGGCCCCAGCCTCCACCAAGTTAACCCAATGTGCCGTCAGTGAGATATAGTGTTCCTGCCCGGCAGCACTTGTCCACATGTCCGTGGTTAGGTGGACCTTATAAGAAACAGCGTTGGTCAGGGCACGGATGATGTTCTCTGACACGTGCTGGTGTAGGGCTGGGACGGCACATCGGGAAAATTAGTGGCGGCTGGGGACCGAATACCGAGGGGCAGCCACCGCCATGAGATTGCGAAAGGCCTCGGTCTCAACCAGCCTATAGGGCAGCATCTCCAGGCTCAGCAATTTGGAGATGTGGACGTTGAGGGCTTGGGCATGTGGGTGGGTGGAACTGTATTTCCTCTTGCGCTTTAGTGTCTGCTGTAAAGACAGCTGAACGCTGTGCAGGGACACATTGGTGGACGCTGTGGAGGATCGTGGAGGCAAAGGTGTGGTTTTCCGGCGGGAGGCGCTCGTGCTGGGGTCCTGGGCAGGGGGTTGACTAGCAGAGCCAGCGAGTGACACAGGGGAAGGAGCAGTGGTGGGACCCACAGGAGGTGAACGGCCTTGGTTCCATTGAGTGGGGTGTTTAGCACTCATATGCCTGCGCATGCTGGTGGTGGTTAGGCTAGTAGTGGTGGCACCCCTGCTGATTCTGGTGTGGCACGAGTTGCACACCACAGTCCGTCTGTCATCCTCAATTTCTTTAAAGAACCTCCAGACTTGCGAACATCTAGGCCTTGCCACGGGAGCTTCACTACGTGAAACAGTTGCTGCTGATGCACCAGCTCTGGCCCTGCTTCTCCCTCTGGCCACACCACTGCCTCTTACAACCTGTTCTGGTGCAGCACTCGCCTCCGCCTCAGAATCACTTTCTTCACTCGGCTTATCAACCCAGCTTGGGTCAGTCACCTCGTCATCCTCCGATTCCTCAGTCTGCTCCCCCCTCGGACTTCCTGCTCTGACAACAACTTCACCACTGTCTGACAACCGTGTCTCCTCATCGTCCGACACCTCTTTACACACTTCTTCCACTAAGTCAACAATGTCATCACCAGACTGCGACAGTTGGAAAACGGGCATCGGGAAAGAGGTCAGCAGCAACCTGAGAAGTGGTTTGTGACCCTGGGAAGGGTCCAGAAAACAGTTCCTCAAAGTATGCCGGATCGCATTCCAAATTTCCTGGGAGGGGGCAGACTGGGGGGAAGGAGGTTGAGGTGGAGGAGCCAGAGGAGTGCTCCCTTGGTTAACGTGGGTGGACTGCGTGGAAGACTGACTGGTGGACAAATTACTTGAAGCATTGTCCGCAATCCACGACATCACCTGTTCGCACTGTTGTGGTTTCAACAATGCTCTACCACGTGTCCCTGTAAGTTGAGACATGAAGCTAGGGAGTGTAGCTCTGCGGCGTTCCCCTGCTCCCTCATCAGTAGGTACTGTCTCACCCTGCCCAGGACCACGGCCTCTGTCCCCTGCAGTAATTGAATGCCCAAGCCCACGTCCTCGACCCTTAGCCCTGGGGTTCAACATTTTCTGTATATAAGTGTATTATATATACCAAACAAAAAAAAATGGGCCTGCTGTACTGAAACCAACAAACTTGTTCAATCTGAACAAGTTAATATATAGGTGGATAAGTTAGAGCAAAATTACGTATTTTATTACGTACAGTGCAGTATGGAGCAATTACACTGAAACTATTAGATTAGGCAGACTTGGTCTGCTTAAGTGCAACCCAGACAAATGTCGCACAGAGATTTTTCTAATGTAGCTGTATCAGTGAGAGCAAAAACCGTATTTTATTACGTGACGTACAGTAATGGGTCCACCTGGACAGAAAATACGGATTGTGGTTTGGTGGTGACTGCCAGCTGAACTGTGGACAACACAGAATGGTTCCACACAGCTGTATGAAATGGATTTGTATCACTGAGAGCAAACAAAAGGATTTTGTACTGTGACTTCCACTATCTATCAGTTAGACAGAAAAAAATCTTCTGCAGACTGTGCCTATTTCAATGAAACACAAAAAAATTGTCCCACTTAGCTGTTTGAAATGGATGTGTGTCACTGAGAGCCAAAAAATAAACTTTTTCCAGTCTCCCTGCAAAATGCTGCAAATATGGTGTTAGCTGCACTACTAGTGCCAGCAAGCCCAGCCACAAGCAGATAAAAAAAAGGGCCTTGTAGCCCTAACAAGGGCTGTTGGGTTCTTTTAGAATCACTCCTGCCTAACACAAATTTAGTAAAACACCCTAACACTCTCCCTGTATCACACTGTAGATCTATCCCTACCGCGGGCAGTCACTAGTATATTCCAGGGTCACCTGATCAGGCCAGCCAACCCCTGCTATCGACATGTAAGGGTCCCACGTGATGCTGGGTGTACCGCAGAGTCTCCTGGCTCGTGATTGGCTGAGTTTATAGCCGCCAAAAATTCAAAAGTCGGGAGATACCATTTCCTCTAGCATGGCGAGATACTCGTCCGAGTAGCGAGCACTTACGAGTACCCTAATACTCGAACGAGTATCAAGCTCGGACGAGTATGCTCGCTCATCTCTAGTGTGAATCGATTCTACACAAATCAATGCCCCAAGTGGTCTGAAAATTGGTATGACACTCTCAGATCTCCTAGGACTTTTAAAAAAAAAAAAAACTTTTCATTATCTTTTTTTATTTACATTTTTTTTACAAATGTTTGCTCTTTATCTCCCCTTGCTCCCTTTTAAGCTCTTACATTAGAGATGAGCGAGCACAAAAATGCTCGGGTGCTCGTTATTCGAGTCTTATTTTTCCGGATGCTTGGGTTCTTGTTTCGAATAACGATCCCCATTGAAGTCAATGGGAGACTCGAGCATTTTTTGCAGGGGACCAAAGCTCTGCACAGGGAAGGTTGCCTGAAAACCTGGAAACCTCAGAAAATGATGGAAACACCATGGAAATGGACAGGAAACAGCAGGGGCAGCATGCATGGATGCCTCTGAGGCTGCCTAATTGTACCATTACACCAAATTCTGGGCAACAGCCCATCACATGTTAGTAAAGCACCCAACTAGGTGCAACGAAGGTCCATCACCGCCTGTGGGTGACACCACTGCTAATGCTGGCACTGCTGTCCTATCCCCCGCCCCACGATGCAGGCATAAGCGTCTCCCTCTCCGCACCCACCCAGTAGTCCACAGCGTACACAAAGTTCTCCCAGCACAGTGCCCAGCTCTCCCCATCCCAGACGGGCAAACACACACACTGAGATTGCAGTTTACAGCATGGGGGTGAACCCCAGAGTGGCTTGGTTAGCCTAACATAGCAGCTGAACCCCCCCCAAAAAATTTAGCCTGACACAGCATGGTGGTGACTACAGTTCAGTGAACAATTCTGTGGTGTGCGGTACAGTAGCCGCAGTCTAGAAAAAATGTTTTTTTCTATCACTTTTATATATACTACAGTCCAGTGAAAAATTGTGTGCTGTGCGTTACACTAGCCAGAGTCTAGAAAATATACATTTTTTCCTCAGTTTATA